>JAFIRS010005029.1:0-67752 GCA_018342105.1 Gonioctena quinquepunctata
AATAGACATCAAGTGAAAGTGAAAGTGAAAGTGAAAGTGAAAGTGAAAGTGAAAGTGAAAGTGAAAGTGAAAGTGAAAGTGTCGGTACAAACACCCTCTCTGCACTTGAAATAGTATGCCAGGGTTGTTTCGTATGGCTTCAAAATGTAATGTAATTCTATTCAACAAGGCATCTCTGGTGTGAATAGGTGTAGCGTGAACGAGGCTTTTTAGATGCTCCCACAAAAAGAAATCCAATGGATTTAAAGACCGCGGTGACCATGAATATGGCCCACCTCTACCAATCCATCTATTGGGAAAAATCTGGTTCAGATGGTCCCGAACAATCAAACTGAAATGAGGAGGAGTGCCATCATGCATAAACCTCATATCTCTTCGGGTTTGCAATGAAACTTGTTCCAAAAGTCCATTCAAATCGTTCTGAATGAACTCCAAATAACGTTCTCCATTCAATCGGTCAAGTAGAACGAATGGTCCTATAAGATGGTTTCCTATGATACCAGCCCAAACATTCACGTTGAATTTCCGTTGGTGTTTGGTTTACAATATCCCATGGGCATTTTCTTCGTCCCATATGTGGAGATTATGAGAGTTGATTACTCCATCTCTACTGAGACCTGCTTCATCAGTGAATAAAACTCGAGTAATAAAAGTCATATCCTCTCTTTGCTTATCCAGGAACCAATTGGCATATTCCAGTCGTCCTGGAAAATCTTCAGGTGTCATGGCATGTACCTTCTGGATGTGATATGGGTGGAGCAGTTGTTCCCTAATTATTCTATGAATAGTGGACTTGTATGTATGGAACTGTTCTGATGCTCATTGAAGGATCATCAGCGACAGATTCCAAAATATTTTCCTCCAATATAACGGTAGGCACAGCCCTAGGAGCGCCCTCACCACATCGTTTTGGCAAAACTGAACCTACAATAATATCGAAATAAAACAACAGGCTCCAATTAATTATCCATCAGACATACATGTCTCCCTCAAGCTGCGATCGACACGCTCGAACGTTTCTCTTGCCGGTAACGTTCGATTGGGAAAATGCTCGGCATACAGACGACGGGCTTCTACAGCATTACCAAATGTTCGTCCATACAATGCATGCATATCTGCATATTCGTTGAATGTAAACTGTTCGGCCATATCAAAACACTTCAAACAGTCCTATTAGAATATTGACAATACAATGACAACGCACCACTCAACAAAACAAAATCGCATTCTTGTTGTCATTTTTTATACACACTAATTTTATTTCTTTCTACAAGGTGTTTCTGTCAACATCTGTGGAGGAAATGGAACATAAATTTATTCACCGGATATTTTTCACCTATTCATGTGCAGCCGTTTTTGTAGTTTATTCGTTTGCTTTTTATCAGTTATGTCTTCCGATGTGCGTTTTTTCAGCTAAATTCATCTTCGGGTTAAATATTTTCGCCCATGAAATTATACTTATCAGTGAAACTCCTCAACATTTAAGCTGTGAATACGAATTTGCAACATCCAAATGTTAAGTTTCATGAGATTCAGATAACACAACACGAAACGTGCTTATTCCACGCGTACATACAAAATATGGACTGAATTCGATATTTCATAGTGGAGTAGCTTGTTAGTTCAAGAACACCACGAATCTACATAACTTGATATTTCATTTGAAAAAATATCTAGATTGTGAATGAAACTTTCAACTAGGTACTGTACTTTTTGTTTACGACTTTACTTTAGCATATTAGGACTTATCCCTGTTATAAATGTTGTTGAATTAACGTTAGCATTAATATTTCTACTGTGAAAATTTTTCATTTCAAATAATGGTGGACGATCGGGTTTGATGTCGTCGAGTAAAACCGCATTTTTATTCGTTGCTCCGATCGACTTACGAGTACTTTTATTCAGAAAATTGTCTACGTAACCTTATTTTGTTGAAAACTATTGACAAATTATCTGTCATTTCAAAGTTTTGGGGTGTGGACCATCGGGGGTAGTCCGTTCCTGACTTTGTAGCAAAACAACTGACTCCTGCATGAAAGCTCATCGAAGGAATTCATTTGTTTAGTCAATCACCAAAATTTAGATGATTTTGAATATTCACTTTGAAAGTTATCGAAGAAAAACATTTTTCATTTTGTAACTTTGAGGGCCCGTAACTTGGTAATGAAGGCTTTTAGGAACAAAAGTTATATGAAGTACTTGTGATATTTTGACCCCATCGATACATTCCCGGAAGGAAAAAAAGAGGAAGTCCAGGGACACCCTGTATTATTTATATTGTATGTGACAGATATTGATCAGAATATCAATTCAGGCAAGTACACTGCACATGCAGATTATTTTTCAATAATAATATCAGCTCATAGAACATCAGAAATAAAAAAGGGAGGCACTAATGTAATAAAAAAAATTACCAGCTCTTTCAATGAGAATGACAATGTAGACAGGACAACTTTATATATATATATATAGAATACATGTAACCCAATAGAAATCAAAGTGAATGACAGGCCTTTATCCAGCTCTGATGGGACAATGAAATTTCATGGGCTTTTTATCGATGAGCACTTTGACTGGAAAGCACAATGTTGACATATTATTTCCAAGCTTCACTCAATGAATTATTCAGTCAGGAACATGCGTACAATTTCAACAAGAAAACAGTTGATAACTCTGTATTCCGCTCATATTGACTCTCAACTAAGATACGGCATTTTATTGTGGGGTATGTCAACTAGGTGCTCTGAGGTGTTTCTAGCACAAAAAAGATTGTTCGCTGCCTAGCAGGAGTGTCTAGCTCTCACTCATGCAAACAATTGTTTTCAAACTTTGGTATATTGACGCTACCATGTGTGTGTATATACAGGGCTTTTCACTATTTCACTATTTCATAGCTGTAAGTATATATAGTGTGAAATAATACAAAAATTGTGATCGAAATTAGAGTTATAATAAATTAGAGTTCAAAATAACAGTCGAGTGTAAATAAATGCTGTCACTGTCACTCACATGTACACGAGTATGCGCACTCGGATACATTCAACGGTCAGGTAGCGTGCAGCTGCCAGTAAACTCTATACTATACGTAACTGGAACGGACCCGACCGTTTACTCCAATAACGTAAAGTGTGTCAGGGGCAGCTAAAACAGAGATAGCCTAATTTACGGTAACCTGTCTTTGTCATACTCAGTCAAATGAATTACGGTTATATGCATAAATTATCTCTTAAGTGAAAATTAAGGGAGATTGGGGATTATTTTTGTTCAATACGTTTAATATAAGTGAAGATATACATTTACTGTGTTCTATTGTGCTATTAGTTCCGTTTCCTTTATCGTGTGTGGTTTAAAGAGCAGCATAGTTGGTGTGATTTGCTACTGGTCTTAGCGATAGTTTTCATTTAACATTCATTAAAAAACAATGGTGATTTATTGTGTAGCGTTTGGATGCAAAAACGAGCAAGATTATCGGCAAATATATTTTCATGGGTAAGTTGATAATATTTAGATTTGGTTATGTAATGAATAATTAGCGATATTACTAGCAAGATTGAAAGTGAATTTATTTTCAAGTTGATATATTACTATACAGAGGTAGTATATCTACTGACCTCCTGAAGCTTATAAATCATTCACCAATTTTGTCACTCGAGGAGGTCTTCTTTATGCTTCAGATGTGGTGAACAAAATTTTACATTTTGCAGAAAAGCAAATTCGTCTTCTTTTAGAAAGTGAAATCATTTTGAAAAGCAAAATGAACTTGAAACAAAAAATCATAAATACAGTTATTGATCATTTTGCTGTAGAAATAGATCTTTTTAAACCTAGACACCCTGTAATACAAGAATTTGTAGGTGAAGAATGTCACGAAATTCAAATTATTCGTAAAATAATTTCTATATATTTAAAGTGCCGAATGTATCACCATAGCAAACTATTAAATTTAGAATTTCATGGAAAAAGTGCCACAATGAGACAAAAAATGACAAAACTTGTTTTATTTAATGACTGTTAGATTTAATATATATATATATATATATATATATATATATATAAAATTCCATTGTAATATAAAATAAGAATTGGATTTCATTTTGTGTGTTAATTTTATTTAGAAATCTCGTGGGGGATCAGTCAAAATTTTACTTGAACGTTGTACTGTTTGCATTATTACTTTCTTTCCTGAATAACGATTGGGAGAAAATCATGTTTTCTCCTAAAAAAACCTAAAAAATACAAATTTATTCAAAATAATGTGCGAGGGTTCCATTAACCAACATAAGATAAAAAGAGATAGGTATCCGTAACAGATGCGGATTGCCTATACAATGGTTTTGCCTCACTTTTCGCCCAAGGCGTGGCCGTTCCAGGTAGTATATAGAGTTCACTGGCAGCTGCTATGTTGTGTCCTGTTCTACCACACGGACCTCGGACGCTCTACTTTCTCTCTCGCACCTATCAAATAGCTAAAATTCTAAAACTTCATAGCTTGGCAATAATATTGTATGTACGATTTTTTGCAGGCAAGCCCATACGATTGGTTTTGTAATTAAATTATCTTACCTATGATATCAATTTCGATTGGTTAACAGATCGGTGTAGTTACCTATATTGACTTACCTGTTCACATCTGCTTGCCAGGTAGCCATGCACAGAAATAAGTAGGCAAGCCTACCTAGGCATATTCTGTGTGTTAAAAACTATCAGTTGAGGTTATCAAAAGAGTGAAGGTGATGAAAGAAAATTGATTAAAATTAATCCAATTAAAAATAGCTACGAACACTTGTTGATAGGCAAGTTACCATGGGCATATTTGTTTATAAATTATATTTGATAAAAAATATGTCTCATCGAGTTATCAGATCGGTGACGGTCGACCTCCCACGGTCTCCTCTACTATAAACGCTGATAATCTTGAACTCTCTGGTACTAAGATGATCAAATTCGAAATAGAGTGGAGTGATACCATGAGAATCTTCACTTCGAGTAATATTTTCATTTGCCTCATACAGGGTTTTAAAAGAGACTGTTAAAAATTTTATGAAATTGGATGTAGAGCTCAAAAATGTGGAAATATACAGGGTGTTGCATTTGAAAAAATTGCCTTCCTCTCATTTTTTCATGTGAACAAAGTATCTGCATTTTTTAAAGACCCTGTATGAGGCAAATAAAAATACCACTCCACTCCATTTCGAATTTGATCATCTTCGTACCAGAGAGTTCAAGATTATCAGCGTTTATAAAAGTACATGTTCGGTAAAAAAAAAACAAATTAATTTATATCTTCTAAACGGTAGAGATAGGTATAGGGAAATAGTACATGAAGTTGTTGACAAAGTGATGAGAAATCATAATATGATATTATATACAGGGTGTTCCATTTGAAAAATCAAAGTAGTAGAAGCGGCAACGCCGCATTGTCTAAAATTTAAGACTTGTGGATCATATCAATTTAAGCATACTGTGAAATTTTCAGGTTGATCCCTTATCTGGTTTGCCAGAAAGGTCTAATTAACGTGCATCGTGAAAATCCCTGTATATGAAGCATGTATGTATGTTTTCCGAAACAAAAATCACTCTTAATGATGACGTCCACAATTATCATACGAGAAAAAAAATATATACATTTTCGAACAGTCCGTTACAGGTTGAGTAATCAATCTCCAAATTGCATTGGACCTAGACTATTCAATAATCTTCCACCTCAAATAAAAATTAGTAATAGTTTACATGTTCTCAATGAATCATTGAAACAGTTTCTCTAAGAGAAATGTTACCACTCAGTATCCGACTATCTAAATGATTGTATGTAATCTGTAAGAGTAATTATATTTTTTATGTTTTTAAGTTGGTGTGTATACTTTTATATTATATTTTATTAGTGTAGTGCTGTGACAACTTTCAATACAATTTTAGGATTGTCAATTAAGAAAGAATAAATGAAAAAAAATAACTTTGTTCGTTAATTCTCAGTTCTTCAACATTTCTCAAATGTGCTGAAGCTAATTCATTACCTTCCATCACAGATTGAGGTTGGAAATATATGTTGTATGCTTTCAAATCCTGTTCTCATTATAAAATACATTTGTTTAACTCACAAATATTTCAAATTGCTCTCAAATATCGACAATGTTCCATATTTTTTCAAGTTTTTCACTTGATTTTGATGAAAATTATCAAAACATGGCTTGTCATCTAACTGTCAAATAATTCCCGAATCCCAAAATGTTCACTAATCAAATGACTTTCAGGTTTAGTATTCATTTGGACAACTTTAGGGAATATGATTTCTTCAAAGCAATGTACACCAAATCATTATCATTTTATTTGGATATCAATATATAATTATGAGATGTGGCAATTACTTTTTCCAAAAAAAGTTACCTAGTGAAGGATTCATACATTTTCAGTTTGACTCAATCTGAGATTGCTCATGATTCTAATGTTACTATAAGATCCACTATTCATCCTGAGCAAAATGAAGAATTGCACATAGAATAACACCCCTACCAGAAGAATCACCAATGTTATCAATACAAACATCCACACCAAGATAGTGCTGTTGCCGTTGCTACGAACAGTTTCTTCAGTAAATGTCCTCATCAGTTCGTTATACGATTCCGTCGTTCTGGGACAATCCACCTGTACGGGATCACTATTAGAGATTTTGAAGTAAATGTTGTCTTCTTCCAACAACGTCTCCAGTTCGTTCGATAGCTTACAAGACAAGTGATTGTCGTCCAGGTTAACGTTTCGCAATCTGGGAGCCTTGGTTATCAAACTGATGTAATCGAAAGATTCAATTTCATTTCTCGATACGTCCAAGGTATGCAAGGCATGCAATTGCAGGCGCCCGGTTATATTCAGCGATACCAGCTGGTTATCAGATAGATTCAATGACATCAGATGGGGCAAACCTGTGAAAGCACCGGTGCTGATATTCTTGAACCTGTTTCCGCTCAGGTCTAGCGAGGTTATGCGGAAAAGACCATGGAAAAAATTCGTAGTGAGGTTTTTGAAATCGTTCCCGCTCAGATCCAGGTTTTCTACGTTGGTGAGGTTTTCGAAAGCTCTCGCCTTGAAGCTACTAGATGACAACTGATTTGATGCTAGGAGAAGACTCCTCAAGTGATTATCGGGACCCATGTTGATGGAAAAATTCGTCATATGATTCGAGTCCAATTTGAGAACTAGCAGAGATCTCAAGTTGTTGAACTCATCGCCTTGGATCCTTTGAATCAAGTTGTCGTTCAGTCTCAGGTCCAGGAGGTTCACGAGTTGGTCGAAACTGTTGTTGACGGTTTTCAGAAAGTTCCAACTGAGATCTAGGAGTTTCAAGCTGTGAAGACCGTCGAATGTGCCTGGTTTTATTTCGCTGAGTTTGTTGTGACTCAACATCAGAGTATCCAACATGAAAAGCTCCCGGAAGACTTCCGGTTCGAGTTTATGTACCGCATTTTCTAGCTCCAAGTATTTCACTTTTCTGATCCCAGCGAAGGCTCCGGGGAAAATGTTATCAATGGGGTTATCAGAAAGGAACAGATGAGTCATATAAATCATTCCCATGAACGCTTTTGGATGGATGCTGGTTATAGAGCTATTTCTGATCATGAGAGTCTTGATTTGATTACCAGATATGTCGAAAGTTCCCGCATCGAGGGAATCCAAGGTGCAGTTTAGACATAATAAAGTTTCATCTAGGTAATCGAATCTGTAGGCGGTGATCCTGAAGTAGTGAGAATTGGCGTTTGTGCAGATAGCTGTCAGAGCTCCTCTATCTCCATATTTGCAAGACATCGTTGCTGCGTTTATAACCGAGGGAAATAGCAGACATAGCCATAGCACCTGGAAAAGAAGTTAAAATCAAGTGAAAATGTAGCAAAGTTATAATTTAAACGAAAAAATAAGATCAGGGCCGGATTAGAAGGTGTGGAGGCCCTGGGGCAACAAAGGAGTGGAAGCCCCTAATTATTTTTAAAAAATTTTTTTTTTTATTTATTGATTGCGGAACAAATCAAATTATTTCGACCCGAGCATATGTAGGTATAATAAAATACAAGATATAAATTAAATTACAGCGTAAAAAAAAGGATTCTTTTTTCGGTTTTTCGACGAAAAATCATTGATGATTTCGGTCGAATCCAGCATCCGGAGAAAATCATTCTCAATGCTAAGAAGCGATAACTTTCATAGGCGGCTTTGTCTCATCGTAATTCGCCTATTTTTTTCATTTTGGAAAATGAGCGCTCTCCAGTGCAATTTGACATCATCACATTCTCAGTTGTGAAAATAATTCGACAGATTTTCGAAAACTTGTTGCCAGGCAATAGACAAGAGAGACCAACTGGCTCGAGTGTCTATTGCCAACAAGTTTGAGAAATAAATCTAGATAATTATTTTCTACTATATCGAACTCTCGTGTGGTATTCTTTAGATTATTTTTTGATGTTACGATCATAAACACATTTCTTTGCAAAATTATATAATGTACTAAACCGGGTTTGATTCATTTCACACTTTTCATGCGAATTGATGACAGACGTCAAATTAAAAATATAGGTTGTCAGACAATAAAAACAAAATACCTCAAATTACTCCCGCGACAATTTTCTAGGTAGAATATTCCCACTATTGATTGGCCAAAACGTATATGAATTATTTGAATTGAACGTTTCCATTGGTTTCTAGCAATGTCAAAAAATAATCACTGTAATTTCAATGTTTGGGAATGTAGCTCTGAAATTTTGGTTTTCAAGAATTTGATAGTAGAACATCTTAGATAGATAGATAGATAGTCCTTTTCAGAAGGATTTACATTTGTTGCGGAATGTCATCCTTCTCTTAGACTCACACTTTCAGATTTCGGGGATTTATCTGTTATAGACGGGCAAAGTGTTTGTAGAATCGGCAGAAAAATAGTCAACAGAATTTGAACTTTTGTTCTATTATGGAATGTGCACAGGGCTCTTACAAATAATTTGATGCAATCATATTTATAAATTGAGTATTATTTTCTTCTGCTTATGATTATTGAATTTAATTGTGTATCTAGATCGCTTGTGTCATTCGAAGAATACATCGACAGAAAATCCTTCATTTAATAAAAAAAAATATTTTTTTTTGTAATTTCAATTGTTCTTGTTTTTACAGCTAATTTCGATACGATATAATATTTTGTATAATAGTATGATGTTTTACTTGGTGATTGTTTCTCGCATATACACATGATTCATCAGATCGAAGATTAATATTAACCATGGATTTTGACAAGAATACGAAACATGTTTTTGAATGTTTAAAACGAAAAATGAGTGGAAAAAGTGGGAGAACTGCTCTTTCGTTGTCAGATTTTTTATATATAATTTTGCATATCCTTCGGTATTTGTTAGGAAATTTCACCTAAAAATTTATATTGTGGAGGCCCCTCTCTTGTGGAGGCCCCGGGGCTGCTGCCCCGTTTGCCCCCCTCTTAATCCGGCTCTGAATAAGATGATTAAGAATTTTTTGTTTCGTTGAAAATGTTGCAGTAAATGCTGAAATATTTGCGGAGAAAACGCCTTGGTATAGACTTTTTCCCTCCACTTGTGCATTAAACCAAAGTTCATACAGTCACGGATTTTTGGATGATATATATCTTTTTTTATATTGGCATATACTAGTATAGAATATGATTTTACACTCCGAGGACTGTATAAACCTTTGGGATATATCAAAATACAAGTAGTGAACGAACACAAATAATGATCGGTATTTCAACAGCATTATGATCTATCAACTCCTCTGTGGAATGAAAACTATTTGGAACTAGCTACTCTGCGAGTTTCAGAAAGTTTGCATCATATGGGAAACTTTTTTTACAAGCTTTTATTGAGTTTCAGTTTAAATTTGACCCCCTTTTAATTGTCCGATTGATTTGAAATTTGTGTAAGTGTACAGAATTCCGGTGACAATGCATTATGAAATTTTTGTTAGGAAAAAAAAACAAAATGGCTGCTCCAATATGGCGGACAATTTTTGTGATTATGGTCCGATTCTATTCAAGATTGGTATCCAGGGGTTTTCGGGGTCAAAGATAATGATTTTTTTCGTCAAAATTCAAAAATAGATGAGACAGAAACTACTAATCTAGTTATTTAACATAACAAATACTAAAAAATAAAAAATAAATAAACGATTTTTTTTAAAACAAACTTTAGTTGTTAATAAAAAGAGAACTAGAAAGTTAAAAATGAAAATTATTGAAAAAACATTTTTGAAGACAAGCTATTATACAAATGCACTGGAAAGTAAAAATAATTTCTTTCATTGTTTGATCTAGGTTATTCTGTGAGTAACAAATTCAAAAGCTTGCCGCGTATACATAATAGTTAATCTTGCGCGGCAAAATTTTGAATCTGTTACTTACACAAGAACCTAGATCAAACAATGAAAGTATTTATTTTTTCCTTTTTAGTGCAATTGTATAAAAGCTTGTCTTCAAAAATGTTGATTTTAATCTTTCACGGTCTAGTCTGAAATAATCTTAATCAACAAACCAGTAATCACGAAAAAAAACAAGAAATGATCATTGATAAGAAAGGTAAAGTACTGGTGTCACAATACTGGAATGGAATGATACAATAGTGATTTTTTCATTATTGTATCATTTCTTGTTTTTTTATGATCAATGGGTAGTTGATTATGTTTATGTCAGACTAGACAGTGATAGAAAAAAAATGCATTTTTGTGGAACTCTTTACTCTTTTTATTAAAGTATCTTGTTTATGTCAAAATAGACAATCAATCAATCAATCAATCAATCAAACTTTTATTGAATAAGTGTTTTTTCACAATAAATATCAGAACAAAAGAAGAAAATTCATAACATCATTGCAAAATACTGACTAATTCAACAGGTCAAACATCGGGATATACACACATATATATATATATAATAAAACACATTGTATTCGCACACTTAAGAGTAAGTTGCAAATTAAAATTGAATATGATTCGCGATTACACTGAACAAACAATCGACAAGTAAGTTTTAAAAGAAATTCCTCAAAAACACATTAAGGTGTTTGGAGATACTCATCAACGGAGTAGTATGCATGCTGAAGTAGAAATACCTTAAGTTGCCTTTTAAACAGAAAGATATTTGAGGTCAATTTCATGTCTTCACTAAGATGGTTATACAGCTTGACCCCATAGCACATGGGATGGTTATGAGATACTGCCAATCTGCCGTAAGGCTGATGGAGTTGTGAAGAATCTCTGGTAAAATGATCATGAATTTGTTCATTTTTGGGTATGCTTGAAATATTTTTCTTGATATATATTAAAGTATGATAAATATACAAACTAGGCATTGTCAGTATATTAAACTGTATGAATAATGGCCTGCAATGATCCCTTGAGGATGCACCTGCCATAATTCTGATTGCCTTCTTTTGTACAACAAATACTTCATGGGCTTTGGCAGCTAATCCCCATTGTTCTAGTCCGTAGGCTATAACAGCCTGGAACAAACTGTGGTATAGGAGTTTGAGAACATCTAATGATACCGTATGCTTTAACTGTCGAAGTAAATATATATGTTTACTTAGCTTTAATTTAACACTTATGATATGATCCTTCCAGGTTAGCTTATTATCAGTGAAATTAAAATGAAAACATTTTTTTAAATCAATATCAGACACCATTACTTTACCTTTTTTTATCAATGTTTCATTTCTTGTTTTTTTGGATCACTGGGTAGTTGATTATGTTTATGTCAGATTCTACAGTGATAGATACAAAAAATGTATTTTTTAATTAATGTATCATTTCAAAGATTGTGACATCTGAACTTTACTCTATTCACTAATGTATCATTCCAAAGGTATTGTGACACCTTTTTAACCGACGAAATCAAAGAGGAGAAGGTTTAGTCGACACGTATATTTTTTTATTTTTTTTTATATATGATCACGCATAACTTTTCACAGAGCAGTTCAATTCCTATCATTCTTTTTTCATTGGATAGGGTGTACTCCGAAGTTGGTCCCATTCGAATTTGAACAAAAAATAGACCCCTAAGGGTAGCAAAATGGAGGATATTGATCGTTCACCCGCTGAATTTTGGTCCGATTCTATCAGGCATAAATTTATAGTGGGTTTTCCAATTTGGATGATTCTTTTTTTATTAAAATTATAGAAAAATCGAATTTAAACGGTTTAAAAATTTAAATTTTCTTCACATAAAGGATTCAATATAAAATTGAACCAGAGAAAGGTAGATCTCAGGTGAAAAACAACTACTTTCCTGGCAAATACCACGCAGAACGTTGAATGATATTCACCTGAAAATCCATGCATACTTCCATAAAATATCAATGGACATTGAATGCAAATGTTTCTTTCTGATAAGCTCGATTATGTTTAATTTAAGTCGTGTTCACCTAACAATCCGCATACCGGTTTCAGGCTTCTTGGCCCTCATCAGTACGGAGTAGTCAACCAGCCAAAAGTCCAAAGAACTCTGGCTGAAGTGAGACACAACGTAAACAAACCATCATCGATCTTGTAAACCCTATAGATACGCCGGAAAAGATAAACTTTAACTGGCGATACCTAGTGACGAAAGAAACACTCGAAAATCTCCACCTCGATAGGTTTCTAAATAAAAGATTCCTTCTCAGTAGGAGTGGCAAGCCCGTCTAGCATATAGTGAGAGATAAGTGCCATGTGAAGTGGAATGAATAGAAAATCGAATTTAAACGGTTTTCTTCACATAAAGGATTCAATATAAAATTGAACCAGAGAAAGGTAGATCTCAGGTGAAAACAACTACTTTCCTGGCAAATACCACGCAGAACGTTGAATGATATTCACCTGAAAATCCATGCATACTTCCATAAAATATCAATGGACATTGAATGCAAATGTTTCTTTCTGATAAGCTCGATTATGTTTAATTTAAGTCGTGTTCACCTAACAATCCGCATACCGGTTTCAGGCTTCTTGGCCCTCATCAGTACGGAGTAGTCAACCAGCCAAAAGTCCAAAGAACTCTGGCTGAAGTGAGACACAACGTAAACAAACCATCATCGATCTTGTAACACCTATAGGTACGCCGGAAAAGATAAACTTTAACTGGCGGTACCTAGTGACAGAAAGAAACACTCCGAAATCTCCCACCTCGATAGGTTTCTAAATAAAAGATTCCTTCTCAGTAGGAGTGGCAAGCCCGTCTAGCATATAGTGAGAGATAAGTGCCATGTGAAGTGGAATGAATAGAAAATCGAATTTAAACGGTTTCTTCACATAAAGGATTCAATATAAAATTGAACCAGAGAAGGTAGATCTCAGGTGAAAAACAACTACTTTCCTGGCAAATACCACGCAGAACGTTGAATGATATTCACCTGAAAATCCATGCATACTTCCATAAAATATCAATGGACATTGAATGCAAATGTTTCTTTCGATAAGCTCGATTAGTTTAATTTAAGTCGTGTTCACCTAACAATCCGCATACCGGTTTCAGGCTTCTTGGCCCTCATCAGTACGGAGTAGTCAACCAACCAAAAGTCCAAAGAACTCTGGCTGAAGTGAGACACAACGTAAACAAACATAATCGATCTTGTAACACCTATAGGTACGCCGGAAAGATAAACTTTAACTGGCGGTACCTAGTGACAGAAAGAACACTCGAAAATCTCCACCTCGATAGGTTTCTAATAAAGATTCCTTCTCAGTAGATTGGCAAGCCCGTCTAGCATATAGTGAGAGATAAGTGCCATGTTCTTGGCTATTATTAGAAAAATCAATTTAAACGGTTTTCTTCACATAAAGGATTCAATATAAAATTGAACCAGAGAAAGGTAGATCTCAGGTGAAAAACAACTACTTTCTTGGCAAATACCACGCAGAACGTTGAATGATATTCTTTGGACTTTTGGCTGGTTGACTACTCCGTACTGATGAGGGCCAAGAAGCCTGAAACCGGTATGCGGATTGTTAGGTGAACACGACTTAAATTAAACATAATCGAGCTTATCAGAAAGAAACATTTGCATTCAATGTCCATTGATATTTTATGGAAGTATGCATGGATTTTCAGGTGAATATCATTCAACGTTCTGCGTGGTATTTGCCAGGAAAGTAGTTGTTTTTCACCTGAGATCTACCTTTCTCTGGTTCAATTTTATATTGAATCCTTTATGTGAAGAAAACCGTTTAAATTCGATTTTTCTATTCATTCCACTTCACATGGCACTTATCTCTCACTATATGCTAGACGGGCTTGCCACTCCTACTGAGAAGGAATCTTTTATTAGAAACCTATCGAGGTGGGAGATTTTCGGAGTGTTTCTTTCTGTCACTAGGTACCGCCAGTTAAAGTTTATCTTTTCCGGCGTACCTATAGGTGTTACAAGATCGATGATGTTTGTTTACGTTGTGTCTCACTTCAGCCAGAGTTCTTTGGACTTTTGGCTGGTTGACTACTCCGTACTGATGAGGGCCAAGAAGCCTGAAACCGGTATGCGGATTGTTAGGTGAACACGACTTAAATTAAACATAATCGAGCTTATCAGAAAGAAACATTTGCATTCAATGTCCATTGATATTTTATGGAAGTATGCATGGATTTTCAGGTGAATATCATTCAACGTTCTGCGTGGTATTTGCCAGGAAAGTAGTTGTTTTCACCTGAGATCTACCTTTCTCTGGTTCAATTTTATATTAAATCCTTTATGTGAAGAAAACCGTTTAAATTCGATTTTTCTATTCATTCCACTTCACATGGCACTTATCTCTCACAATAATTATAGTCCATCCAATATCAATTGCAGAAGCTGTTTCTATAGGGAGCAAATGAAAACTCACTTCGCTAACACGAGCGTATATGCGAAGAAACGGAACGAAAAATAATCTGTACTACTCGTAAACATTTTCCGTCGGCAAACGGTACATCAAAAGAGCCAATAGTCAACGTGGACTCGAGTGAGGGCTGTCGGTTTTACAACCCATTCGTCTGGACCAATCAAGTTGGACATAATGCTGGCAGCTGTGTCTCTACGATGGGAGGTCATGAATCTCGCGTTATATTTGTGTTTCAATAGCTCTGAAAGATTAAAAACAAGTAGCGTCTATGGTCTTGGTGTGTGCCGATCGAAATATGTTTTAGGATATAATAATAACCTACATCAAACAATGAAAAAAATTATTTTTCTTTCTTAATGTATTTGTATAAATAAAAGCTTGTCTTTAATTTTTTTTCATTTTTCATTATTTATGAAGTATTTTTAGAATCTTAAAATATCTGAATAAAATTAGTTATCTCCGCCACTGCTGCTCACACGATTTCGCCGCAAGACTTTTTTATGCTTCTGCAATTGATATTGGGAAAACTATACATTCTATGGAAGGATGGAATTATATATAAAGAGATGAAATCAACTAACCGGAACTTTAAAAAATAATTTATATTATATAACAATAAATAGTTAAAGTGGATAATCATATTATTTAACAGTTAATAGTTGAAGTAAGCTAGGTAAGCAAGTAATTTGGAATTAATAAAGAAATAAGTAGGTAATAATTAGTAGATTTCAGCCACAAAAAATCAAATGAAAAGCAAACATTTAAATAAACCTTCTTAGTCTTAATGATAATTGAGATCCTAAACTGTTAGTAAATAATTTTGAGTCGGCGCCAAACAAACTAGCAATTGAATTGAGTAAAGCGTAAAATGATATGCCCAGGAAAATTGGAAGTATCGTATATAGCTAATAGAGTCAACGTAGTTCAAGCCAGAGTTGAAGCAGAAAATCTAAATATGAGACGTGGTCAGTGGACATCACTCAGACAGGATCATTTCAATGAATTCCTAAGATTAGATTTACAATTGGTACGAGATATAACTTTTGGCATATACCAGGTAGAATTGGCAGTATCATGATGAAAATGAATTTCAAATGGATGCGAATACGAATGAGCGTGAATTTTTACGAATGAGACTTCATTCAAGATTCCGTAATGCTTCCAAATATCAATTATTCATAGCATTTGAAGCAAATGTAGATGATATTGAACAAATCAATAGTGTTGACGATGTTATATTTGGATATTATTGCACTTGTAAAACTGTAGCCAGGACCCTTGGATGTTGTGCCCATGTGGCCAGTGTTATCTGGTACCTTGGCTACGCACGTCATGAACAGTATATAAGGTATCCATCAAATGCCCTTCTCATCCATCTCGAGGATGCTGAACTTAGAGAGGGACAAGTTAATCAGGTGTTCTGACTCTATCATCCTTTTCTGTACTTCTTGTCATCATTGGTTTTAGTTCATTGGTACCCTGTTATATATTGTTTTTCCGTTCGAAGAATTCCACAGTTTTGATATTGAAGTAGGTAATATAATACATCATCAATCAAGACCAATTGACAGTTGTCCGGCGGTGAGCCCAAGGTTTCCAACAGGATGTCATCTGAACACTGAAACTTGAATGATTCTGGATTTCCGTCGTTCTTCATCAGCAACATATACATTCCATACAGGTACTCTTTATAATGGAATATGAGCATACTTCGTTTCCTATTTTGTTGTAAATGTTTCTGTTTTAATTATTTGCAATATTTCTCGAGATTATTCTACCATCAATCGAGTTATTCTACTAATTGTAATAGAAAAAGTTTTATTCACTAATAATATTGTTCAAAATCTTTCGGCAGATGTGTGTCGAACAGAATGTATTTGTGGAAATGTTTCAATAAAATCAATATCAAACATAACTACTCCGAGGAAATTATCAGTAGAGGACACTAGTTTTTGATCCACCCTGTATATTTTCTGTATCTGCAGAATGAACTCTCACCGTGAACGATCGAGTTTGTATCCGACTTTTCCGGAATTTCAGGCATTTGGATATATCAATAAGCAGGACTGGTGCAGTTTCATGAGAAATACATAATAGATATGTCAGTTCAATTCAGGAGATGCTAATATCATCAATCGCAATTGATATTGTTATCCTACAAAATATCTGAAAATGAATGAAATTCCATCGATCATTTTTTTGGAAATCACTGAAAAACTTGCCCTGTATATCGTCTGTACGTGCAGAAATTATTGTTCTCTATAGTGTATTCAAATCGGCCGTATGAACAATCGATGCATACTCGATTTGGTTTATATATTCGAAAAAGACTCTTCACAATGGCCATTTGAAATTTTGGAAGAGTTATCTTTAGCACCCCATATGATCTAAACTGTTGAATTTAGAGCGGTGGTGCAATGGAGACATTTGATCAGCATCACAAGTTCTGCAATATAGAAAAAGTTCCAGAAAATTCACCAAATGTAAATTTTCCATTGATGCGGTGCGAGGTCCTTTGCATAATGCTTTATTTAATTTTAATATTATTCTTAATTGGTTTGAATTGAAAATAAATAAAAATAATATTAGATATCCTTTCTCTCTCATAAAAATTTTAGATGTAATATATTATACCCGTAACATATGCGGGAATGTTCTTTTCCGCACATAACGGCTTGCTGATGTCACGTGTGGAAAAGTACCGCTTTCCGCACTTGTTAGGTAAATAACTATTTTCTACGGCTATAATACAAAACTGAATTTTTCAAACTGTTTTTGATTAAACAATGAAGTATATTGTATGTTTTCAATTTCATTTCCCTATCTGATAACACAATGAAGTCATTGTGTTATTGTTGGTCATTAAATCATGTCTCTTATGGAAAGCAAGGAAAACTGGAGACATCTGTCAGTTCAGTGTCATCAAAACTTGTCAAAGTTTAGAGGTATGATGAGCAGTGAAATTGATGAACTAACTCCTCCAGACATAATTGCAGCCGCAAATCAGGCATGTATAAACTTGATTCCGGAAGTATCGAAAGAGAAATATGAAAAAGCCTACACATCCTTCAAATATTGGCAAAAGGAAAAGGTCACCGCGTCAACTTCAGAAAATGTATTACTAGCATACTTTGATGAATTGTCTCAGAAATTTAAACTTTATGGGCGCAATATTCCATGTTAAGGACCATGATAAATATCAACAGAACTGTAGACATTGGCAACTATTCAAAACTTAGAACAATCCCAAAAAGAAAATCAATCGGACACAGGCCGAAGAAATCCAAAATTTTCTCCACTGATGAAATCTTTAAGTTTATAAAAAACGCTCCTGATGACATTCATTTACTTGGTAAGATAAGTTATCATCTTTTTGAGTGAATTTGCTCAGCTTGAAAAAAATTACAAATACATCTTCATTACTCATATCGTGTTATACTAGGAATGAATTAACCGATAGTTAGAATGTGCTTCTATCAATAAACGTTAAACAAAAGCATATTCTAACCGTTATTTGATTTATTCCTAGTATAACCGGAAGTTAAAATACCGGGCCTAAGCAAAGTAGCTCAGCGGTACAATACTTGCGCATTTTTTCCTTTGACTCTAAGTTGAAGGTTCGAGCCCACGCTGGGGTATCAATTTTTTTTATTCAACTGCTTATTATTTTAAAAAAAATTCAGGTACTTTTAATCAGGATTATGGGTGCTTCTAGAAGGGATGAACTTTACAAAATGAAAACAACATATTGTAGAGATTTGGGTTCCACAACAATTTTTGTTCAAATACCAAATACAAAAACCAAAGTTCCAAGAAAATTCACAATAACAGGTATTTTTTATGATATTTATAAGAAGTTCTGGACACATTGGACAAGATTATCTTTTTCTAAATTATCAAAAAGGAAAATGCTCAGTACAAAGAGTTGGTATTAATAAAATTGGTTATACGTGACGAATAACTGGATATTTGAAACTCCCAAATCCTGAACTATACACTGGTCATTGCTTCAGGAGATCATTAGCAACAATCTAAATAGACGCCGGCGAAGATATCACCTCACTTAACCGACATGGAGGTTGGAAATCAATCACAGTTGCGGAGAGTTATATTGACGAGTCAATGAAAAATAAATAGGACATCGCCAATAAAATTATGAGTTCGATTGATAAATCTGAAAACCTGCCATCTACTTCAATGTCATATAATTTTGAAAATGAAGAAAAATCAAATGTGCCATTGCAATGCCCAAATGCTTCACAGATCACATTTGATCATTGTGACAATATAACTGTAAATATTGCGAATGAGTAAATAAAAAAAAAAACTGAACCAGAATATTGTTCAGTTATTCAATATGTTACCAATTCGTCAATTGTAAATGGAAATGTTCTATACAATTAAAATTGAAGTTAAAGTTTCTGTTGTACATTAATTTCGCTATTTTATGTTAAAGCCGTAGAAAAGGTATAGTGTATAACTCACACGGAATGTTCATTCCGTGCTTGTTAAACAATATACTATTCGAGTGCATATTGTAGTTTCAACAAATAAATCAACGCTGACGAAAAACAAAGATTCCAATATATAAAAGTATATTAAATTATTTCCTATTATTTACAATTCAGATCTTCCCCAATGATGAACTGTTCGAAAAACAACGTTTCATTCCCTCAGATACTCATCACTCATCCCTTCCGAAGACACCAAGTGAGATGCAGAAGAAGACCTCTCGGGCGATTTCTCGCTGAGCTCTTTGAACGTGCGATACTGCAAGTAAAACAGAAAACCCACACACAAGAACACCACACACATCAGCACTATTATTGTGATTTCGGCGCCTGTGACTCCAGCCGACGCCGGCCCTTCCACGGCTATCAAAGTGTTTACCACCTCCAACGACTTCTTCGGAGGTTCATCGACGCACTTGAAAGATCCGAGGCTGTTGTCGTACAAGACGTACTTGAAGTTGTCTTCAGCGAAGTAGACGGCCATCTCATCTTCGAGGTAACACGGGAGAATGTTGTGCTCGAGTCGAAGGTAGGACAGGCGAGGCAACCTGGAGATCAGCCCGACGTAGTCCAAGTCGCTGATGGAGTTGTTAGAGAGATCTAGAGCGTGTAGACTGTGCATGGAAAACACACCGGTGATCTCGAAATCGTTGATACTGTTATGGGAACAGTTCAGAGTCTCGAGTAGTGGCAAACCTGTGAAGGTACCCGTCCGGAATATCGCCAACTTGTTGTATGATAGGTTCAAATTTCGCAGGCTGAAGAGACTCTGCAAAGCCCGCTTGTTCACCTCGCTGATCGCATTGTTGCTCAGGTCCAGCTCCTCCAGAGCATGTAGCCCCTTGAGAAACTCCGGAGCCAGCGTATGGATCATGTTGTCGTTCAAAAGGAATTGCCTCAGGTGATTGTTAGGGTTGAGTTCCATTACTGGAGTTGTGAGCTTATTGCTAGCCAGATTGAGTTCCAGGAGAGCAGTCATATTGGTGAACTCGTCGCCTTTCAACAGGCTAATGTGGTTGCTTTCCAAGTTCAGAATCTGCAGAGCCGTAAGGTTGGCAAACATGTATTTGCTCAGTTCACTAATCTGGTTGTTTTGGAGATGGAGTTCGACGAGTTTGCCGAGTCCGTTGAAAGCTTTGGTAGCGATGGTCTGGATGCTGTTGAACTGCAAATCGAGATCCTCCAACTGCGTTAGCTCTAAAAACCCGTCATCGGAAAGAATGGTGAGCGCGTTGTGGGCTAAATTGACGGTCTGCAGTTTCTTGATGCCACTGAACGTCCTGGGATAGATAGATCTGAGCTTATTGTGGCTGAGCGTGAGTTTCTCCAAAAATATCAACCCCACGAATCCCTTCTGCTGGATCTGCTCGATCTTACTGTCGTTGAGATCTAGAAACCTTATCTGATTTCCAGAAATATCGAAAGAGCCAGAGTCTACGTTGGTCAGGGTGCAGTTCACGCATTTTAGAGTTTCATCTAGTTGGTCGAACCTATACGGGGTGTTTCGGAAAAATGAAGGGTTGGCGTTGACGCAAGTGGCTGTTAGAGAACCTCTCTCCCCATAGAAGCATCTCATCAAGTCTGTGGGGGTTACATAGGCTGATGAAGTTGGGCCCGCGAGTATGACGAGTATTAGTAATGTCCGCGTTTCCTTTTGCATCTGAAAACAAAGGAAAGTGTTTAGTACGAGTCCCTTTCGAAACTTCAAATATATAATTTTTATTAATTTTGTCTGGGGTGAGGTTCGATAGATGAAACTACTTTTGATCCTTTCTCGACGTTTCGACTTTCATGAAGTCCTCTTCAGGGTACTTCGACGTAAAATGGCAATATAAAATTCTTATTCTTCAAGACAGCTGACTACAAAATTCAACATCCGTCGAGGCATTAGCCAGGGAAGAAGTTGGTTTTCGATGGATATGCGACCAACATACACCCATTCTATAGTTTTTTGTAGTCATTTGTCTTGAGAAATAAGATATTTTTCATTTTTAATGAAATGATGGATAGCTATCAAGAATGTTACAGAATTATGTCTCTTCATGCAGATAAATATAAAATATATAAAAATGAAATGTTGACAGATTAAAATGGCGATAACGAAATAAAATACATATACACCAACAAACAAGTTCAAATATAATTGAATACATAGTTTGTGAAATAATAATTAATATATATATATATATATATATATATATATATTTTCTTCAAATTCTCGGAATAAAGGTCTGATTCAGTCAATTCATATAATTTTCCTTAACGACGTTTCGACATGGTATTTGTCATCATCAGGTTAAAACAAAATTATTTTATTTGAGTTTTGCGTTCGCATTGAAAAGGACTTTGGAAAATAAAAGAAAATTATATAATTGACTGAATCAGACCTTTATTCCGAGAATTTGAAGAAAATATATATGTGGTCAAGAAACTAAAGAAAAAATATATATATATACATACACAAACATGCATACACACATGTTTATCACACTATAAAATGACGCTTACTAATTTATATAGTACACGTTATGTATAAAACAACAGAATTTTATACTCACATTAACCTGAGGTATCTTCGTCGATGAAATAACAAATAATAATAGGGATATTTACATATACAGAAGATTATCTTGTTCACTTCCTTTTCATAATATATCAACACAAATTTAAATGTCCCTATTATTTTTTTTCATTACATCGACAAAGAAATGTGAGTATAAAATACATATTGTACTATTTGAATTAGTCAGGGTCTTTTTATGTGGTGATATACATGAGTGTACGTATTTATGTCTGTATATATATATATTTTTTTTTTTCTTCACTTTCTTGACCACATATATATATATATATATATATATATATATTTATATATATATATATATATTTTATTCAATTTCTCGGAATGAAGGTCTGATTAAGTCAATTCGTATAATTTCTTCCAACGACGTTTCGACATGGCATTTGTCATCATCAGGTTAAAAACACTAAAATAAAAAATATGGAGTTTGAGACATATTTAACTTAACACAATATTAAAATGTATGCACTAAAATGATTAATTAAAAACATAGGGTTCGAAATATAACATAATATAAAAGTATATGTGATATATATAAGTATTCACTAACAAATTATTTTATTTGAATTTCTGCGTTTGCATCATACGAACGTTATTGTAGTTGTGTGACTTCGAAGTTACCAGGAATGGTTTGTTTATTTTTTATCCATTTTTACCCCCTTCATAAGTACACTGGATTATTTATATTGAATTCTAGTCTATGAGCCGGACTGTATTTATTTGGCAGCGTGTGAAGATTCGTTTTCGTTATTATAACTATAAACAAAGTTAAAAAAGGTTGTAATAAATCTGGTTTTTCATATCATTTCTATTTAATATGTATCATTTCAAGGAATGTTCTTACTCTTGGATTCCTTTCTTTGGTCAATATTTCAACGTTATTAGTGTCAAACTTATGTTGATTTTCTTTTTCGTGTTTGGATAACGCTGTAATGTCAGTTTTTGAGTACTTGTGGGCTTGTAGTCGTTTTTGCAAATATTGTTTTGTTTGACCTATATAGGTACTTTGACATGGTATTCTATATACTGTACGAGTTTGTTTGTTTTTTGGTATTTCTTGTTTTAATTATGAATAAATGGTTCTATTCGTATTCTGCAGTCGGTTTGATATAGTTATATTGTGTTTTTCCATTATTTTATTAATTTTATTCGATAGTTTGTCTATGTATGGTGAAGGTATTTTTGTTTTTGTTTTCTTTTCTCCATTATCATTTCCATCGTAGATCGCAAGTAATCGTTTTTTATTGTTTTTTTTTCTGCAAAGTGGCTGGGGTAATTATTTTCTTTCATAATATTCTTGATTATTTCTATATTATTTTTCTGAATTTTGGGTGAGCAAGCTTCATAGCTTCATAGCTTTGTAACTAAGGGCTACGTTTGACAACAAATATTCCGAATTACAATAGGATCTCCAATTGCTGCAACAGTAGCAAATCTGGTTATGGAGTATATAGAAGAAAATATCATCAAATCACTAACTTTCAAACCAATATTTTTCAAACGATATGTAGACGATTCTTTAATGTGTATTCCTACTGACAAAGTTGATAAAATTCTAGAAAAATTTAATAAATATCACCCTAGATTGAAATTTACAATAGAATAACTTTCTCGAAACAACAATAATACACGACAATTCTGGAAAAATGTTCACAAACTGCATCAAATCATTACACAAACTATTTGTCAAACGCACCCCTTAGGTACAAAAAAAATGTTATTCAAAATATAACTGACAGAGCTATGAAGCTTGCTCACCCAAAATTCAGGAAAAGTGATATAGAAATAATCAAGAATATTCTGAAAAAAATGATTTACCCCAGCCACTTTACATAAGAAAACAATATAAAAACGAATACATGCGATCTACAATAAAAATGATAATAAAGAAAAGAAAACAACAACATACATACCTTTACCATACATAGACAAACTATCAAATAAAATTAATAAAACTATGGAAAAACACAACATAACTATATCACACCGACTGCAAAATACGAACAAAACCATTCACTCAAAATTAAAACCATGAATACCAAAAATCAAACAAACTCATATAGTCTATAGAATACAATGTAAAGACTGTCAAAGTACCTATATAGGTCAAACAAAACAATATTTGCAAAAACGAGTGAAAGCCCACAAGTGCTCAAAAACTGAAATCACAGCCTTATCCAAACACGAAAAAGAAAATCAACATGAGTTTGACACTAGCAACGTTGAAATTTTGACCAACGAAAGGAATCCAAGAGTAAGAAAATTCCTTGAAATGATACATATTGAAAAAGACCCCAATAGTATTCAATAGAAATGATATCAAAAACATAAGCCAGATTTATAACAACCTTTTTTAACTTTGTTTATAGTAATAATAATGAAAACTGAACTTCACATGCTGCCAAAAAAATACAATCCGGCTCATATACTAGAACTAAATATAAACAATCCAGTGTACTTATGAGAAGGGTAAAAATGCATGAAAGATAAACAAATCATTCCCGATAACTTCGACTTCGCAGTCACACACCTACAATAACGTTCGTACGATGCAAACGCAGACATTCAAATAAGATTATTTGTAAGTGAATACTCATATATATTACAAATATTTTTATATTGTGTTAAATAACGTGTTATATTTGGAACCATATGTTTTTAATTAATTGTTTCAGTGCATAGATTTCAATATTGTGTTAAGTTGAATATGTCTCGAACTCCATATTTTTTATTTTAGTGTTTTAATATAATTATGACATATTATGTAAAAATTTAAATTAAAAAAATATATATATACAGTAAAAACCGGATATAACGACATTGAAGGGACCGTATACTTCGGACGTTATGTCCGATAGTTGTTATAAGCAATATACACAATTATGTATGTATATATTATGTCTGTTTGTAGTATGGGGATAGGTTATGCATATGAACTTGTTTTCAAATAACTTAATGTTCAGATGTCCTCGATCGTTTAATTTTCAAAGAGTTGTTCTCGAAAAGAGCTTTTATTTTATCTCTATCCTTCCAAATCGGTGATATCGTAGAGTGTGAGACTCCACATTCCTTTGCAATTTCACTATTTGACTCGCCATTTTCTAATCTCCATATAATATGTGATTTTTCTTCAATATTAAACACTTTCCTATTTCTTTTTTGCGACATAGTAACGCGTAAACACACGATCTAAACCAAAAGTTTTAAAATCAACCTGTAATTCACGCGGTCAACTATCGCACTGAATAAGTCGTAAAACATGCAAGGTCAAATGGCAAAGAGCAGGAAATAGGTTCTATAGCAAAATGTTCCTTCATATTATTAGTATAAAGATGAAAATTGTTCCTAATGTTTTGTTTTGCTGGAATAGGTAACGGTTGGTCGTTATAGCCGATGAATATCGATAAAGTTTCGTCGTTTTAAGCGATATGTCGCTGTATCCGATGTCGTTATAGGCGGTATGTGTACTTATTAGTTTATATAGATTCGGACAGGACCTTGCCATTCGGTTGTTATAACCGATCTGTCGTTAAAAACGATGTCGTTATATTCGGTTTTTACTGTATATATATATATATATATATATAAATGTATGTGTATGTATATTAATTTATATTGTACAACCTATGAATTTTATTTCATTTTTTGTTTGTTTCCGTATATGTATCTTGTTATCTTTGTTATCACCATTTTAATCTGTCAATATTTCATTTTACATCTTTTGTATAACCATTATGCATTGCAGCGACCTGAAGATAATTTATGATGGTCGAAACGTTGACAAAGAATCACTAGCAGTTATTGGACCTCACTCCAATAAAATTCACAATTTACTGTAATCAGGACAAAAAACTTGTTTTGTGATCATTGGTGGATTGTATATTTCGAAAAGAAAATGCTTTCCTATGAGACGAGAGGTTATCTAACAATCAGTAGTGCCAGGTAGTTGAAGCGAAATTGAAGCTCAACATTTTTCAGCATTTGATGATATTCGTTGCTATCAATATAATTTTCAAAAAGTAATTTAGGCGTTTAGTTAGGATTTTAGTTTGATTTCAGCATCGTCAGTTTCATAATTCATAATAGAATAATCCGGAAGATTTGTTTCGTAGCTGCTGGCCGGCGTCATTTTTTTTATTGGGTAATTTACTATTGAAGTAGGCCATGATGATGGGAAATGCAGAAATAATCTTTCAAGATCGTCCAATTACTCTCCCCGAAAAAGAAAACTGTATGATCGGCGACACAACTTATTTTAGCAGGGATAGGTATGCTGAAAAGTGAATTTATATAGAGGATGCATATAATAGGACCAAGAACTGTTCCCTGGGGAACTCCATAACTGACTACTCTGTTGCAGCTCATTTCATCTTCTTCACACTGATTTCGGTCACTTAAATAACTCTTCATACTGTTACGGAATTCTCCGGAATCCAAGGCTTTCGAAAGTGCCCAACAGGTCTGGATGACTGACAGTTTCGAGCGCTTTAGCGAGATCAACGAACAGGCATATAGCAGGCTTTCTCAGATCTAATGCGTTATAAATTTTTTTCCTCAAGTCCGCTAAAGTGTCCTCAGTATATGGCGCCTTTATAATCCCAAAGTGCTTTTCCGACACCAAGTTATACTTTCTTATGAATCCTACAATCCTAACTTTGATTATTTTTTCTATAATTTTCGATACATTTGAAAAAAGCGATATGGGTCTATAGTTTGTAGAGTGGTTCGATCAGGAGTATTTTAAGAGATTTGGGGAATATACCAGTATCCAGAGGCATTCTGTAATAGTACCAATTCAATCAATCAATGAATCAAAATATACTTTATTGTCCAAGTTAATAATGTATTGACAAAGAATTACTTATAAATATAAAAATAAATAGGAATATAAATGAATGCGAGTTACACATACACTCAATTACATACATAGATATACCGGGTGATTCTCTAAGGTGACTCACCCCTATAACTTTTTTATTATTGAAGATAGAGAAACGAAATTCGGGTGTTGTGTATTATAGTTCAATTTACATTCTTTGACATATTTACTTGCTTTGCCGTACTTCCGGTTTGACAGGAGATGACCCCAACTTTCGATTTTTAAATGGGATATGCTATATATTTTTACTTATTTCGATCGAGAATGACATTCTAAGTACAACAACATTTGTCAATATTTGACAAATAAAGTCATTTTTATTCCAATTTTTATTTTTCGATCTAGAATGCCATGGATCGTGTAGATCGCTTCACAGTCGTTTTGAGAGTTACTTAAAAGTCGCAAATTAGTCCATTAATGTTTTAAATTTTCAAAATGACCTCCTCCTTGATCACGGCAAATTTCAACTTTTTCAATTGTTACTTTATACTCCAGTTCTTCACGAGTAGCTGATGCTGTTATATACACCTGATTTTTAATTGTCCCCCAGAGAAAAAAATCTAGCGGACTAAGATCTGGTGATCTAGAATATGAAAAAGAAATAATACATTATGAAAACACATGACAACTTAAGAATGTACCTACCTCGCAGGCCACTGAATAGGTCCATAAGTGCCAATCCACTTTTCTGGGAAGGTATCATTCAGATGTTCTCTTACGACTTGAGAATTGTGAGGTGGCGCTCCATCTTGTTGAAAATGGATATTATCTTGGTTAGCCAGTGGCAACTCTTCAATGAAATCATGAAATTTATTTCTAAGGAACTGTAGATATCATTGCGCAGTAAGTTGTCCGTCGAAAATTATTGGCCCCAAAAGTTTTCCTCCGATAATACCCATCCAGCAATTGAAACCAAATCGCTCTTGAAAATTTCCTTCTTGCATCAGATGTAAATGTTTGAGACCAGTAGCTTTTATTATTCCGATTGAACAGACTCAAGTTGATGAATCTAGTTCAATCTGAATAAATAATTTTAAATGTAAAACGTACATCTCTTCTGTATTCAGTCAAAAACCAGTTGCAATAATTAAATCTTCGGTTGTGGTCGTTATCGTAAAGATGTTGGTGTAGCTGGTACTTGAATGATCGATAATTTTATTTATGAAAAATTCTCCAAACGGACGAATAACTTATTTCACAATCAGAAACAATTTGGCGAATTGACGCCGTACAATTCACTTCAACATAGGCCAACACGTCTACTTCTTTTTCTTCACTGACGATGAAGTTATTGGCATATTCTTTTGGTTCATTTCGCATTTTCCTTTCCAGTTTTGGAAAATAATGCCGAGTGGGATGTCGACGATTAGGGAATCTCGAGCTGCATCAGTTGCATTCTTTTTTGCTTCTCCGTAAATTAGCAACATGTCAATTTTCTCGTTTCTAGTATAATTTCCCATATTAAATTATAACCTACGCAACAAATACATTTTTAAAAGAAACAACATATTCGTTAGCCTATTTGTTCAGGTAGTCCTAGCAACAGCTTCAATTGTTCGTCACGGATAACTAGAATAACAGGACTTAGTGCATAAGTATACCGAATACGTATCGTTTGTTATTAGGTATGATCGCTTCTTGCAATTATTCAGAAAAATGGTGAAAATAAAGTGAAAGTGTGTGGTATCAAAATATTCGTAAGAAAATGATCTTTCACAAAAAGCCGACGAGCCACCCCCTTTCCATTTGAAGGAATCGAGTTAACTGGAAAAAATCATATTTGCGACTGTGAAGTCATAAGCCTCAGAGTCGTGTTTTTCCATGTTACTTGATCAATAATGAAGCAATTTACACTATCCATGGCATTCTAGATCGGAAAATAAAAATTCGAATAAAATATTGTCAAGTGAGGTGTTGTTGGATTTAGAATGTCATTCTCGATCGAAATAAGTAATAATATATAGGATGTCCAATTTGAAAATCTGAAGTTTGGGTCATTTCCAGTCAAACCGGAAGTACACCAAAGCAAGTAAATATGTCAAAACATGTAAATTGAACTATAATACACAACCCGCAACTTTCGTTTTTCTATCTTCAATAATAAAAAAGTTATATGGATGAGCCACCTTAGAGAATCACCCGGTATAGTAATCACTAAAGATTTACTAGAGCACATAATACTGAAGCACAATATGTAATGTAGAAATAAAGGAAAAAAAAACAGCGTACGAAAACAACATATTAAAGACAGAGTTTGGTTAAAGTGGTACGAATAGTTACAAAGAAAAGATTCCTAAGACTATGAAATTGAACTAGAACAAATTGTCAGTGTAATATTCCTGCAGGCTGAAGTATGCTTTTTTTAATGTTCATTTTCGATTGTTTTCCGAAATATTGATGCATTCACTATATTTTTGAAGAGGGTAGGTAAGTGAATTTTTTGCTCTCGAAAATAAGGGAATTTTTGGTCAGTGTTGATGTAGGTCTGGGTAATAGGATGTTATTATTTTGCCATGTGTTGAAAGGTCGATTACTAACCATATGGTTTTTATTTTCATGCATTAGACAGACTGTCTCTAAGATAATTATGCAGGTAACTGTTAATATTCGGTGATTGATGAAGAGCGGCTTACAATGATCCCTATGTTGAGCTTTACAAAAGTACGGAATTGCTCTTTTTCATAATACAAATACCGAAAAGGGAAACATTCTCAATTAAATATTGATAGAAAGATTTTTCTGTGAATTGAAAAATCCCCGATAAAAATGAAGTTATTTTTTGTGAATGTCTGACAGAAAACAACTACTTCCCCGGCTAAAGCCACGCTGGGCATTGAACTACATCTGATAGATATTCTGAAAAGACCCTAACTCAAAAGATAAAATCTGGAATTGAAAATTTGCAATTTCATTTAGATAGTTATTTGATTTTGTGTTCCAGTCTTAATTAAAATAATAATGGACCCAAAACCGAACCTTGTGATACACCCATTTCAACATTTTGTTCACTCGACGTTACTGTATTATATTTGACAGTCATACAACGGTTTTCCATATATGATTTCAACCAAGTTAAAATGTTTTCTGGAAAACCAAGTGCAGCTGTCTTATGGGTTACGAAATCCGAAGATACCGTGTCAAAAGCCTTCGATAGATCGAAAAAAAGACTGATGACAAGGTTATCAGCGTCAATTTCTGCATAAATGAAATTGAGAAAATGGTAAGTTGCTGTCTCGATAGAATGTCTTTTTCTGAATCCATGTTGATTATTACATAAGAGTTTGTTTGCTTCCAAATAATCAACTATCCTGTTAGCTACTACTTTCTCAAATAGCTTGGACAAGGAAAAAATCAGCGAAATTTGTCTATAATTATCAGTCTCATTTTCATCACCTTTTTCATAGAGATATATCACTAAAGCCTTTTTGAATTCAATGGGAAAATATCCTTGCATGTAGGACTGATTCATCAGATAAGTAAGAGGATCAATTATGAGGTCAATTACATCTTTAAGACTTGATTTTTTATTTTTCATTTTTTTCAGAGCATTAAATATTTCTAGTTCGGTCATAGGTTCATTTGGGAAATGATGACTGATTATGAATTTTTTACTAATAGTACAGGGTAATGATAGATTTTGTCCAAAGTGATTATTTAGACTTAATTCCGTAGCCTTAGAAAAATAGTCAGCGAATACTTCTGCTACCTCCTGTAAATCATCAACAATTTTCGAATTATGTTTCAAAGAGATGATTCTATTATCTGACGAATTTTGTTTCCCCAGTTCAGAATTAATTATTTTCCATGTCTCTTTGGTTTTATTCTGAGCATTTTAAATTTTTTTCGAAAAGTAATTCGATTTCGTCTCCCTAATCGCTGACTTGTGCTCCTTCAACCTATTTTTATACATTTCTATTGAATGAGGATCAACTACCTGGAAGGTTGTGCATAGTTGGAACAAATCTCTTAAATATTTGCCCTCTTTGATAATGTCATTTGAAATCCAGGCATTGTTAAATTTTTTAACTAAGATAGGTTTTTTGGGCATGACACATCGAAACACCATAGAAGACCACACACATCTGAAATCGCAATCAACATTATCATAAATTAAGGAATTTTTATAAATGCCTAACAATTTTTAATTACCATCTTGTTGAAAAACAGTCGTTAAAATGTTTACAAATTATATAATCCCCATGCTCATTACTTAATCAGCAAGTCTTTTTTATCATTCCTAATAACGCGTTTCAAAAACATATTTTGATTTGTCGATTTTCTACTTTGTAAATATGAGGCGATATGTTTTTGAGGTTGAATGAAAAAGCTATTTGCCTTTCTATTCCATACGATATAACATAATATGATATGCATTCTGAAGAATTGGAAACTAGAGTAGTGATGAGCATAATCAAACTATTCTTCTCCTTTTTTATTGCAGGGTAGTACCTGTTTTTTTACGAACTTTGGCCGCTTACATCTCAGAAACTAAACATACAAAATCATTTAAACTCACACTTTTTTCTAATGACCCATCCTACTATAATATAATAAAATTTCAGCCAATTCGACCGAGAGCCAATTTCCCATATGTTTTCGTGCGGAGTTCTTTCATCTGCAATACTGTCTTGAGGAAAATAATGGATCTGGAAAATATTATTCAATCGTCTTCGCTTATCTTCCCATTGGTAATAAACAATCATGCACATATTATCGTCCATCCGCAAGAAAGAAAAACATTTTTATCTCTGGATGGCATGGAACCTTATGATTTCGATTTTCCGTACCAGTTACTAACAGAAACGAGAAGCACATGACCTTTGACAAAGTTTATCGCCGAAGAGACAGAACCGTTCCGTTCGCTTGAGCAAATATTTCGTGAATTGTTTCAAAATGTTATTTATATTCATGAATTTCCAAGCCAAATTGGAAGAGGCACGATTATACAGGATGGGGCATAACATGCGAGAGGAAATAGTTTTTCGGAACTCTGTCACTTTGAAGTATGCAGGGTGAAACTCATCAACGTTTTGTTTCTTTAAATATTTTTTATTTAAAAACAAGTATACAGTGAGCACGTGAAGGTTGGAATGAATTCGCTTAAGTCTTCACTGGCAGGTCTTTACACATTTGTCGCCAGTAAGTCAATGAAATTTTGCAGCCCTTACCAAACTTTGCAATTCGATATCTTAGTTCACAATCATAATAATTACAATTTTTTTGTCAATGAAATTGTAACTTTATGATTTGTATTCTACCGTCTTAATTATACTACCTTTATCCCGTAATTAGTACGATTGTGAACTAGGGGATGGCTGTGCCAGTTCCTAGATTATTTTTAGAACCCAACGATTTAATTAAAATTGCACAAAAAATAGTTTTTAGGTAATAAAAATTTAGTCATGGACCACTAATAAGGTGGGGATGAGGTATACCTTAATACTACTTACACAATAATATACATTCGGTAAACGTAATTAAATAATTGCATGTTTAAAAAAATATATTGAATTATTTGGCAACAATCCGGCTGATGGTGACGATGAAATCCAATTAAATAAGTTATGCAATTGTATAGTCAAACCATTTACAATTGCAGAAGCATAAAAATCCTTTGAGCAGCATAGGCGGTGGTAACTAATTTTATTAAGGTATTTAAATATTTTAAAAAGACGGGTAAAATAAATAAATATACCATAAGCGATGAAGTATGTATTAATAGGCAATCGGATCATCATAATTTCATTTTCCTATGGTCGAAAAAAAAGCCATATTTTCCAGCAAAACACAACAGAGCTCTGGAATATTTAATGACCTATTTCGATCCCACACCAGAGACGCTACTGGCTTTTATTTATTCAGACCTCTTCAAACAAAAATATAACTCGTGATTTATTAGTTTTCTTGGCTTCCAACGTATGGACACACCTACAAGCATTATCATTGGCTTGCGGTCCGTTTTGATTGGCTCAGGCGAATCTGGTGTAGATCTAGACAGCTGTCACTCAAACCCACGTCAATTCATTGTCACTGTCACCATAATGAACAATATGTTCAAATATTTCCGATTGAATGAGTGAGTACACATGTTGGTTAATAGATTCGTGAGGAATCATTGTCACGTTAATTCCTCGGGCCGCCTCAAGGGTCAAGAGCGCGCTGGTGCAAGAGCTAGAAATGGCGCCCTATAAAGTTTATGATTTCACTTTTTTTTCACAAAAAAAGTGTCAGTTGAGTCTTAAAAGATCAAAATATCTCGATTATCTTTCTTGTGAACACGATTTTTTTCGAACAATTATGTCGTTTTTGATAAAATTTGGAACTAAAATAGTATGGTCCTATGCGTAGGGCTGATCAGCATTTATAAGGTCATGTTTTCAACCGACGAAACCAAAAAGGAGGAGGTTCTCTAGTCGACCCGTATTTTTTTTTTCCATCATTTTTTTTTATATTTGATCACGCATAACTTTTTACTGAGGCGTTCGATTCCGATAATTCTTTTTTCAGTGGATAGGGTGTACTTCGATTGGTTCCATTTGAATATGAAAGATGAAATCCACCCCTAAGGGTAGCAACATGAAGGATATTGATCACTCACCCTCTGAATTCTGGTCCGTTAACCGATTCTATCAGGCATAACTTTGTACTGGGTTCTTCGATTTGGATGATTCTTTTTTTAATAGATAGGGTATACCTTATATTTAGATTTCGAATGGAATTATATAGCCTTACGGGTAGAAAAATAGGGGATAATTGATTTTTCACTTATGAACATTAGCACACACATACGTAGTTGACATGACAGATCGCTACTGACATTATTTCTGTTCCACATCCGTCAAAACCATTATATTCTATGAGAGGATGGAATGACATACAAAGTAATGGAATAAACCAACCAGAACAACAAAAATAATTTATATTACAACAAATAGTAAAAGTAGATAATCATATTATTTAACTGGTAATAGTTGAAGTAAGGTGGGTAAGTAAGTAATTTGGAAGTAATCAAAAAACAAGTGGTAGTAATGGTATATTTTAGCCATAAAAAAGAAAAATAAAAGCTTTTTTAAAAAAAATTAAACCGACAAAATACGGAACTGAAAAGTAAAAAATAAAATAAACCTTCTTAGTCTCGGTAACTAAGCTCCTAACTAATGTAAGTAACTTATTTTGAGTCAGCGCCAAACAAACAATCAACGAACATCATTAAATTACTTCAAAAAAATTATGAGAATGTCTCCGCGCAACTCGATGCCATCATTTTACGCCTTACCTAATTCATTTGCTTGTTTGTTTGGCGCCGACTCAAAATTAGTTACTTACATTAGTTTAGGAGCTCAGTTAATGAGACTAAGAAGGTTTATTTTATTTTTTACTTTTCAGTTCCGTATTTCGTCGGTTTAATTTTTTGTTAAAAAAGTTTTTATTGTATAATTTATCGATGAAGAAAATAAGCAGTAGGATTTTCTGTGCAAAAATATTTAGGTACATCTCTTGTTACATATATTTAACCTATAAATCATAATAATTAATGAGGTACCTACAAAGAACTTTTTTCTTGGAATTTTTAAACAAAAAAATTAAAATATATTTTTCACGCAAAAGGCAATAATGTGAGGAACCCTCAGGGGAGCCCTTTACATTAAAAAAAAGCACATTTTATTTTTGTTTATAAGCAGGAAAGCAAGACTGAAATTTTAAGGTAGTTGTCGGGAAATCCACTTCCAATCAGATTGCGTTCATATTAATACTACTTTCAGTTAACATTATTACCTTATCATATTACATTTTTGGAATGATTTACCACACCGAAAGCGAGATATAAGGCTTCAAATTTGCAACGTTTAACACGTAATCCCTACAGTGAGCTACCGCGCATACCACATTTTAAGGAATAACTAGTAATTTTTTCCAGTAATTTATTCATTCAGATAAACAAAAAAGTTTACAGGTCGTCCTCAGCAACGAAGTACAAATTAGGTGTATTTCTGTTGAGTCTAATGCGATTGACGCTACCTAAGCAAGCTTGTATTGTAGCGAGCAGCATAAACTCAACAGAGCAGATAACATATAATTATATTTAACTTAGATCCGTAAAAAAGGGAGAGAAGAGTATAAAGATGAAAATAGAGAGAAAGAAAGAGAAAGATAGATAAAAAGAAATGTAGATAGGGACAACGCATGTAGCAGTGGTTTTAATAAGTTCCAGCCTATACCTTATATGGATTATCTATCGAATATATTTTCAAACATTTTATAATCATTTTTTATGAATGTCTTCAATTCACTTTTCAGTTTGAATTTACTGTGAATTTGTTTTAATTGTAAAGGTAATGCATTATATAGCTTTGGTCCTAAATATGATTCAAATTTATGGTTTTGGGTGAGTCTACATCTTGGCACATGTATAGTCAGATCTTTACATATCCGAGTATTATAGGGATGCTGAATAGTTGTACTTGGAGAGCTGACAGTCCATAATATAGAGTTAAATACGTACAGTTTTCTTACACTTAACAACCCACTTTAATTGTAGAGCAATTCTGTAGAATGTCGCCTGTTATTCCCCAACATAATTTTCAACAGAGTATTTTGAATTACTTCCAGGTTCTTTATAGAGGACTTGAATGTTCCACCCCACACTATAATACAATAACGCATTATGGACTCAGCCAAAGCATCATAAACCTTAAGCATTAATCTCCTACTCACTATATTTCTGAGCTGGTAGAATTTGTAGATGAGTTTACGTAATCTGACAACAGTACAATCAATATGATATTTCCATCGGAGACATTGATCCACAAGTACACCCAAGTATTTCATTGTGTTTGTTTTGTCTATGAAAGAGCAGCCACAATGCATATTGGTTTCACATGATGGTTTGTGTATTTTTATAACATTATCTATCGGTTGGCCTCTGCTTGTTGGCGAGAATGCGATATATTTCGTTTTTTCAACGTTGACACTCAGTAAGTTATCACTTAGCCAGTAAAAAATCGTCCTGATACCTGTTTCAGACAGAGTTTGTACTTCGTCCCAAGTATTTCCAATAAATATAATTGCTGTGTCGTCAATGAATGATGTTATTTTACCCCTAAAATCTGCAATATTAAAAATATCATTGATATACAACAAAAACAGTATTGGCCCCAATACCGTTCCCTGCGGCACACCCCTGGTTACTGGTAAGGGATCACTTACTGAGTCGTTGATTTTCACGACTTGCAATCTATTACTCAAATAATCTTCAAAAATATCTAATGCGATGCCTCTTATACCATTGTCAGACAGACGCTGGAGAAGAATGTCATGATCTACCGTATCGAATGCTTTGGCCAAGTCCAAAAATACAGTAATGCACATTTCTTGGTTTTGGAAGCAATTGTCAATTTGGTTGATTATCTGATATACCGCTTTTTCAGTTGATTTGTTTTCTCTAAAACCAAACTGGGATTCAAAAAGAATATTATTTTCATTGCAGAAGTGTACTACCCTATTTTTAATGCATTTTTCAAAGATTTTTGTGAAGTTTTTAATAAGTGTTATTGGTCTGTAATTTGTTACATTCCTTTTATCGCCCGTTTTGAAAATAGGTATCGTAATGGAATCCTTGAATGAAGTGGGAATTTTACCAGTGGAAAATCACTCCATTCAGATCTGTTTGAAAAAATGGTATATTATTAAAAGGTAAGTAACAAATTTTATAGGAAAAATTGAACACGCGTAGCCATACAGTTATTTAGTTATTGCCTTAAGTAGTTTCTAAATTATTGCGTATGAGAAGTGCAAGTGGGGCAAGGCTGAGAATCGTGGCAACGCCTCAAGCGAGCGCTCGTGATTCAAATAAGCGAGAGCGCGAGGGTCTTGCTGTTTTGAATTGAACTGTGTTTTGGAATGCACATATTTTGAATAATAATTGTGAAAATGATTTCTAACAGGCTAATAAAATATAACGTATAAATCTACAAAAAATATAAACAACGATGAATGTAATATTATTTATTTTTGACTATTATACTATATAATCACTTAATTGGCTACACATTTATTTTTAAATCATTAATGATTTCAGTCAATGCTTTCCTATTTTAGTAACTCTAGGTTTTCCACTCTCCAATTTTTCAGTTAGGTGATTAATCACTGCTTCTTCTCCTTCATCGTGATACATTTGTTTCAGAAAATCGTATGTTATATTTTGTTGTGCAATTTTTTTCAATAAATCTCGTTTTATAATTTTTTTATTTTTTTAAGGCACTTAAATTAAATGAATTACATGATATTTTTTCGTTCTCAAGTCGCTCTGGTAAATACATTTTTATATGATTTACCAATGAAACGAAATTATTTTTGCAAAATTTGTACATTATACATCGCTTCGTGGAAATTATCTGTTATTTCGTTCGGTATTGAATTTTTGGCTAACTTTGATAGCTGGAACATACCTGGCATATTTCGATCTGGGAGCGTTTTTCTAAAAATAATTAAGCTATCCACAAATTCTGCACGGTAAACTATTCTATTAAATCACTATTAATGATTGCTCTTAGTAATCTAGGAGTAAATTTGGAGTTGTAGATAAATTTAAAAATTCTTTAAATGCTACCAAAAAATCTACTGAATTTAGTGAATCGACTTGTACATCATTCAAATATAACTGACCAGAAATAGTACTCAATCCCGTAATTTTTGTCGCAACAGGATTGATCTGCTTCATTGGGCTAACATATATTAAATTCTGTATTTTCACATTTGGCGGCGATTTGTAGAATGTCATCAGGCATGCACAATCCAGATGTTCCTAAATCAAAATAAACTATGGAATAATTTATTGATTTCGATTCGATATTTTTTAATAATAGTGATTCGTTAATTCCAACGTTTGGTTGATATGTTGCACCTTCTGACTTTTCCTTCGATTTTCTCAACATACAATTTTATTTTTTTTTATTCAACTTTTGCTTCAACAAACCTACCATTTTTTACGCGAAATCGATCCATACCTTTGACTGCTCTTGTTCATAAGAGTATCTTAAACAACTAAATGCGAGCGATCTTATTGTTGGATTGCGACGGTGCCAACAGTCCAGAATTAATTAATTATTTAGTTGTGTTAGCTGCAATAACAAAAAGTGCTCAATGGCATGGCTTATTTGCTGTATCACGCATGCTAGTTGCGTTTCTGAGTGTACAGTTCCCTTGAAAAAGATCCCTCTAATTCAGCGTTTGCACATGTATCGAGCCTAATTTTTGACACTGTTTGTAACACGAAATCTACCTTAAACATCCATTTTTCCTTTGATACGAATGTAGTGAGTTTATGTAGTAGCTAAAAGCAGGTGCATGTATGTATAGTTTAACCATTTTCAATTGCAGCAGCTGTTTCTATAGGGAGCAAATCAAAAACTCACTTCGCTAACACGAGGGTATACACGAAAAATAAGTGTACTATAGTCCATCCAATATCAATTGCAGAAGCTCTTTCTATAGGGAGCAAATGAAAACTCACTCCGCTAACACGAGCGTATATGCGAAGAAGCGGAACGAAAAATAATCTGTACTACTCATAAACATTCGATGTCGGCAAACGGTAGATCAAAAGAGCCGATAGTCAACGTGGACTCGAGTGACGGCTGTCTGTTGTACAACCGATTCGTCTGGGCCAATGAAGTCGGACATCAATGCTGGCAGATGTGTCTCTACGATGGGAGGTCATAAATCACGCGTTATATTTGTGTTTTAATAGCTCTGAAAGATTGAAAACCAGTAGCGTCTATGGTCTTGGTGTGTGCCGATCGAAATACGTTTTGGAATATAATAATAACCTATATCAAACAATAAAAGGATTTATTTTTCTTTCTGAATGTATTTGTATAAATAAAAGCTTGTCTTTTCATTATTTATGAAGTATTTTTAAAATCTTGAAATATCTAAATAAAATTAGTTATCTCCGCCACTGCTGCTCACAGAATTTCACCGCAAGACTTTTTTGTGCTTCTGCAATTGATATTGGGAAAACTTATACATACAAAATAAACGCTTTTTATAGTTTTCCCAATATCAATTGCAGAAGCATAAAAAAGTCTTGCGGCGAAATCCTGTGAGTAGCAGTGGCGGAGATAACTAATTTCATTTAGATATTTTAAGATTTTAAAAATACTTCATAAATAATGAAAAATGAAAAAAAAAATAAAGACAAGCTTTTATTCATACAAATACATTAAAAAAGAAAAATAATTTCTTTCATTGTTTGATGTAGGTTATTATTATATCCTAAAACGTATTTCGATCGGCACACACCAAGACCATAGACGCTACTGGTTTTTAATCTTTCAGAGCTATTGAAACACAAATATAACGCGTGATTTATGACCTCCCATCGTAGAGACATACCTGCCAGCATTGATGTCCGACTTCATTGGCCCAGACGAATCGGTTGTACAACAGACTGCCGTCACTCGAGTCCACGTTGACTATCGGCTCTTTTGATCTATCGTTTGCCGACGGCGAATGTTTACGAGTAGAACAGAGTATTTTCCGTTCTTTCTTCGCATATACGCCCGTGTTAGCGAAGTGAGTTTTCATTTGCTCCCTATAGAAACAGCTTCTGCAATTGATATTGGATGGACTATATCTAAATATCCAAAGTATAAGCAACAAAATAAGTGAAGTTTTTTTTTTTTTTTATATGTTCTGGTTCCCACGAAAAGGGATATCCTGTAATGTTCAGAGAACATCGTGGGAACCAAGGGAAAGAAGGTAGGAGTTGGTGTTCTTCTTAAATTTCTGGAGGTTGTATGCCTCGGGAACACCTCCCTAGGCAATGAGTTCAAAGCCTCGCAGTTCGTTGGATGAATGAGTCTTTGGAAAGTGATGTTCTGCAGGTCTCCAAAGTGACCACGAAGGGGTGTGAAGACTGAACTTGACGGGTTAATCTCGAAGAGACTGCCAAAGGAGGAACGATTGTTGATATTTCAGAAGAGCATCGCCCATGAAAATATCTATAAAATAGAGACAAATCGCCAACTTTTCTACGGTGTTCCAGACAAGTGAGCGAGTTTGTAAGCGAGGCATCACCGACGAGACGAATTGCCCTTTTTTGGACAGAATCCAATAGCTTCAGGATATGTTTAGGTGCCGCACTCCAAATATGGGAACAGTGTTCCAGGACAGGTCGGATCTGTGCCTTATAGATCATAAGCAGCTGACTGGAGGTGAAATAGCTCTTGGCACGAAACAAAAAACCAAGTTTTTGGGATGCACTTTTGGCAATGGACCTCACGTGATTTTCCCAGGAAAGGTTATTGCTGATAGTAATACCAAGCATCGATATGGATGACTTCAGTGGTATGGTTACTCCTGACAAAGTTATGTTAGGCACAGTGAGATCGGCTTTTCTAGAGAAAAGACATGCTTGTGTTTTGTTTGCATTGAATTCTACCAAGTTATTGGATCCCCATTCGAGAATTGTTGCTAAGTCCATATTTACATTGTTAACATTTCTTCCTCGTTCATTTCTGGTTTCACGGGCTGATATAGGGGCCCTGGAAGAGAAAGCGGTATGGAGGGTAGTATCATCGGCAAAGCTGTGTACGGGACATGAAGTTGCTTTCAACAGGTCGTTGATGTGGAGTAAAAATAGTGTTGGTGCTAGAATGGATCCTTGCGGAACACCAGCATTTATGAGTAGAGTGTCAGATGAAACTCCATCGACCACTACATGGAGAGACCTGTTTGAGAGAAAACTAGCAAGCAGAGAACACAGCTGAGGGGGCAAGCCATAAGATGGAAGCTTGGCGAGGAGTCCCTGGTGCCAAACTCGATCGAACGCCTTGGAGATATCTAATGCCACAGCTAAAGTTTCTCCATACTTTTCAATAGATAGCTGCCATATATGTGAGACGTATGCGAGCAGGTCACCAGTTGATCTCTGATGGCGGAAACCATATTGCCTATCATTGATAATTCCTGAGTCTTCCAGATATTTCATGAGCTCGATGTTGATGGCTTTTTCCATGACCTTTGAAATAATAGATAGCAGTGCGATAGGTCTGTAGTTGCTAGGTAGGGTCTTCTTGCCTTTTTTAGGGACTGGCTGTACTCTTGCAATTTTCCAATTGGACTGAAATACTCCCAAATTGTAAGAGTGGTTGAACAACTTGCAAAGAACAGGTGTTAGTTCGGGGGCACATTTCTTGAGAACAATCGGCGGGATTCCGTCAGATCCACAGGCTTTGTTGGTGTTGAGACCCAGCAAAATCTTTCTGATAGTACGTTGGCGAAAGGTGATCTCGGGCATGTGACTGTCAATAGGTGTAATGTTCGGGGTTGTTTTCCCGAAGAATCCAGAGTGGAATTTCCAGCAAATAGGTGCGCAAAGATATTGGCTTTTTCCTGGGCAGTCGTTGCTAGTGTTCCATCTTCTTTGGTTAGGGGAGGAAAAGAGCTGGAAGTGAAGTTTCTTCCCACAGCTATGGCGAAAGACCAAAATGAACGGGATCCGTTGGGACATTCAACAAGTTTTGATCTTATTTTGGCATTATGAGCATCTTTTGAACATTCTATTGTCTCTTTGCATATGCCTCTAGCCTCAACGTATGCTGCTCTGGTCTCAGGTCCCGGATTTTTTGCCATCGATGGTATGCTGCCTGTTTGGAAGCCACAGCTCTAGAGCAGTTTCTGTTAAACCAGGTCTTATCGGATGATGTTCTTCTTTCGGTATTCGGTATGTAAGTTTGCATCCCCAACATGATGATTTCATAAATTGTCTCAGCACATCGTGTTGGATCTACTGAAGAAAAAACAAACTCTCTTCCATGGAAACGCTGAGAAAAACATACGAAGACCTTCCCAGTCGGCCGAATTGTAATGCCACATGAGACGGGTGGTATTGTGCTGCTCGATGGTAAATGGAAAGAGCATGTTGTGGAGATGAGGGTGTGATCAGAGTTTCCAAGTGGGGCACAAACTTCTATTCTATACGGGTCAGGATTGGTGGTGAGGAAAAGATCTAGTGTATTGGCAGACTGGTTGTTGACATCAGGGATGCGGGTTGGTAGCTCGACCAGTTGTTCTAGACCATGAGTGATGGCGAAGGCCTCAGCTTGACGACCTGCATCATCTGTTTTGTTAGAGAATTTGAGCCAGGCAGCATTATGTACATTAAAGTCCCCCATGATTATGGTTTCAGCTGTTGGATGGTTTTCCTGAATGTAGTCCAGTTTGAGTGATGAAAACTCAAAGAGGTTGTTATATGAAGGTTCATTAGGTGATAGGTAAAGGCAGCAGAGGAACTTAGTCACTTTGGTATCAGATAGCTTAAACCACATCACATCAAAGTCTTTCGGTTCCAAACTCTCTTCACGCTGGCATGAAAGGTTAGCCTTAGCGTAAAGGCAGACTCCACCTTTGAACCTGAATCGAGAATGGAGTTCGTAACCAGGACAAAGCATATGGACCTTGTTGGTGGACGAGTTTACTTGTGTTTCTGTTAGAGCCAGAATATCCGGTTTTTCGTCTGTAGGTGATGGTGGACGTCATTGATGTTCTTGTTGAGTCCACGGATGTTGCAAAAATTAATCTTCAATGTTGAGTCCCCTCGAGTACCTCTCGCCCGGAAATCCGAATGGAGAGGTATTTTACTTCCGGAGTGTTTTACTCTAGGAGACTTCATCATTATTACTATTAGCTGAAAATAAAGGAGGAATTGGGGAAAAGGAAAGAGGGAGACCGGAAAGTATCGACCGAACACTGAAACATGGAATGATATTTTCTGCATATAAACAACATAGATATATTGTTTCTTACCGAGAGTTGGGTATCTGAATCAGAAATTGTGAATATCGTTATTCCAAATTTTGAACTTGTAGCATATTACTGTAGAAACACGTCTGCTCATGGTGGGGTATGTATCTTCGCTCGGAAATTGTTAAAAATTAAATCTAAAGAAATCAATGGATTATGCGTGGATATTCATGCTGAAAGTTTTGTGGAAAAACTTATAAAAAAGTCCAAGCTAGAAAATGAAGACTTTGTTTTTGACAATGACATGCAACAATTAAAACGCACCTTGGATGCCGTACATGTAGTTGCTTGTTCAACAAAAAATAATGAAGACTTTAAGGTATATAATACTCTAAAGAAGGAGTATAAAAATAAAATGAAACTAAACGCAAATAATAAACGACTTTCAACTTCTGATGATAAACAAAAAGCAGCATGGGATATTATCAATAAAAACTAAAAAAAAAAAAAATTCACATGCGACATCTGAATTGACAGCTAATGAATTTTCGGACTACTTCTCTGATGTTATTAATAATTTAATGATCAACTTTAAATGTAGATGACAAAAAGGTTTCAGTTTTTTTAAATAATGCACCTAATGCAAATAAATCATTTTTTTTATTTCCTGTTTGTGACATCGAAATCAAAACTATAACATCTCAATTAAAAAATAGTAAATCTGAAGATGATAACAACCTTAACAGTGAGGTTCTTAAACTGGTCAGCGATTCACTTGCTAGGCCTATCGCACATTCAATAAACAGATGTATCGAGAGCGGGATTTATCCTCAAATATTTAAAATATCACAAGTTATCCCTATACACAAAAAAGGCGAGTTTAACAATACAAACAGTTATAGGCCTATATCTATCATACCTGTTATCTCAAAAATATTTGAAAACATTCTAAAAAACAGATTATTACAATACTTTGAAAAAAACAATCTATTAAATGATGCTCAATTTGGGTACAGACAGAGAAAATCTACTATTAATGCAATACGCGAAATGTATAAAAATATTATAGAAGCTTTTGAGGAGCGGAAATTATGCTGCACAAAATTTTATGACATGTCTAAAGCATTCGACACTGTTAACCATGGTCTATTATTACAAAAATTAGAATATTATATATATTAAATCTAATTACATCTTTTCTTGCAGGCCGACAGCGATGTGTCAAATTTAACGGTGACACATCAAAAAGTTAATTATGTTAATTATAAAAAGTTAATGGCCGGGGTCAGTCCTTGGTCCATTATTATTTATTATCTACATTAACGATATGCCTTTTAATCTGACAGATGTGCTTCCGATGATGATGCCACGCTTTTGCTAAGTGACACTCTGACCTCCAATCTAATTTATAACGCTAATGAATCTGAAAGTTTTATAACAAACTGGTCTACAAGCAATTATCTTACTATAAATAATGATAAAACCAAAACTCTAGATTTCTCAACAAAAAATAAAATAGAAAATAATGAACCAATTAAGTTTCTCTGGACTCGTCATTGAATTTCGCATCGCATATTCACAAATTATCAAAGCGTCTATCCACGTGTATATACATAATAAGACAACTTAGAAATAAAACAACAATAGATTGTTTGAAAGTAGCTTATTTTGGCATTTTTCACAGCATAATGACATATGGATTGATAGTATGGGGCTCATCATGTTATTTAGAGATACTATTCAAATTACAAAAAAAAGTTGTCAGAATAATGGCAAATGCCAAATATGATGATCATTATAACCCTTCTTCAAAAATCTCCATATATTAACTCTGCGATCTTGCTTCATATACGAATGTTTGTGTTATGTCAAAAATTAAAAAGGTGAAAATAAATTGACCAAGCAGGAAGATATACACTACCACGATACTAGGGCAGAAACAAATTTAAGGCTACCCAAATATAGACTAAGTAAATCGCAAAACTCTTATTAACCGACGGAACCAAAAAGGAGGAGGTTCTCTATTCGACCCGTATATTTTATGTTCTTCCATCATATTTTTTTATGTATGATCACGCATAACTTTTTACTGAGGCGTCCGATTCCGATAATTCTTTTTTCAGTGGATAGGGTGTACTTCGAATTTGGTCCCATTTGAATTTAAAAGATGAAATCCACCCCTTAGGGTAGCGAAATGAAGGATATTGATCACTCACCCTCTGAATTCTGGTCCGTTAACCGATTCTATCAGGCATAACTTTGTACTGGGTTCTTCGATTTGGATGATTCCTTTTTTAATAGATAGAGTATACCTTATATTTGGATTTCGGAAGAATTAGCCACCCTTACGGGTGGAAAAATAGGGGATAATTGATTTTTCACTAGTGAACATTGGCACACACATACGTAGTTGACAATGACAGATCGCTACTGACATTGATTTGTTGAAAATATAAACAGGATGTTCATAAAATCAGATGTGGAATCATCTGCGACTGAAAGATAAACTTTAGTCACACTCTTCCATCGTCAAGATAACCTCTTGTGGGGTATTCATGTTGAAAAGGGAAACATTCTCAATTGAATATTGATAGAAATATTTTTCTGTGAATTGAAAAATCCACGATTAAAATGAAGTTATTTTTTGTGAATGTCTAACAGAAAACAACTACTTCCCGGCTAAAGCCACGCTGGACATTGAACTACATCTGATAGATATTCTGAAAAGGCCCTAACTCAAAAGAAAAATTCTGAAATTGAAAATTTGCATTTTCGTTCAGATAGTTATTTGATTTTCTATTCCAGTCTTAATTGAGAACTCATAAAGATGAATGAGGCAAAGAAGAATGTTTTCCAAAAGAGAGTACTCACCAGAAATCATTCATAACATTGACGCAGGAGAGACATAGCATTCCCTAGGTCTTCAATACATTTTTGTCGACGAAAATCTATTTCACGCTTCCACGATCATCAGGAAGACCGGAAGAAATGGGAAACACATTTCCAAGAAGCAATCTCACTTTGCAAAGATGGAAAAAGTTAGAATCATTTCTTTTGGAGAGACACTTTGAAATTAGTGTTTTCTGACATTAAAACCTGTCATGGGGTATGATAGATTGATTTGTTGAAAATATAAACAGGATGTTCATAAAATCAGATGTGGAATCATCTGCGACTGAAAGATAAACCTTAGTCACTATCTTCCATCGTCAAGATAACCTCTTGTGGGGTATTCATGTTGAAAAGGAAACATTCTCAATTGAATATTGATAAAATTTTTGAATTGAAAAATCCACGATTAAAATGAAGTTATTTTTTGTGAATGTCTAACAGAAAACAACTACTTCCCCGGCTTAAGCCACGCTGGACATTGAACTACATCTGATAGATATTCTGAAAAGGCCCTAACTCAAAAGAAAAATTCTGAGATTGAAAATTTGCATTTTCATTCAGATAGTTATTTGATTTTCTATTCCAGTCTTAATTAAGAACTCATTATTCTTGTTCCGTCAAAATCAGTATATTTTATGAGAGGATGGAATGATATACAAAGTAATGAAATAAACTAAATAGTAAAAGTAGATAATCATATTATTTAACTGGTAATAGTTGAAGTAAGGTGGATAAGTAAGTATTTTGGAAGTAATCAAAAACCAAGTGGGTAGTAATTGGTAGATTTTAGCCACAAAAAATTTAAAAATTAAAACTTTTTAACAAAAAATTAAACCGACGAAATACGGAATTGAAAAGTAAAAAATAAAAACTTTTTAACAAAAAATTAAACCGACGAAAAAATCAACTGAAAAGCAAAAAATAAAATAAACCTTCCTAGTCTAAATGATAATTGAGCTCCTAAACTAATGTAAGTAACTGATTTTGAGTCGGCGCCAAACATACTAGCAATTGAATTAGGTGAAGCGTAAAATGATTGCAGCGAGATGCACGGCTGCGTTTTGATGACTTCTTTCATAGATAATGATCTTCGATAATTGTTTTTTTGGCGCCGACTCAAAATCAGTTACTTTCATTAGTTTAGGAGCTCAATTATCATTTAGACTAAGAAGGTTTATTTTATTTTTTGCTTTTCAGTTGATTTTTTCGTCGGTTTAATTTTTTGTTAAATTTTTTTTATCGGTATCGCTGGAGCGTGTAGAAGGGACGAACTTGTCAAGATGGTAATGGACGACATTGAAGATAAGGAGTCAATCTTTATTGTAAAAATACCTGATTCTAATACATACACTAGCAGAACATTCACTGTCACAAATAATGCAACACTGAACTATATAGCAATTTATCGGAAATATATCAACATCAGGCCCAAAAATTGTAAAGTCCATAGAATATTTTTTAAATATTCGAATGGTGAATGCCATAATCAAGTAGTTGGAATGAATTATATTGCAAAAGTTCCAAAAAATATAGCGCAGTATCTTGGACTTCCAGCACCTTGCAAGTATACAGGCCATTGCTTCAGGCGAACTTCTGCCACTCTTTTAGTTAATGGAGGAGGCGATATTACGCAATTGAAAAAACATGGAGTATGGAAGAGTACTAACATAGCAGAAGGTTATATAGATAAAAATCTTAGTAACAAAATTTCTACATGTGAAAAAATTTTGGGACCGACATCGACGCCGACGGTAAATAAACCACCAATAATGTGGAAGCAAGAAGCTCTGAAAATATCCCGGTTCAGTCACCACCAGAAACTTCATCTGAAATTGTCATAAAAAATTGTGAAAATTGCACATTTACCTTTAATATTGTAAATAATAATAAAAATGAAGTTTTTAGATATAGGTAATAAATGTATTTAAAAAACATTAATATGTTATTTGTGTTATTTACATATCTGTTAATCTGTCTGAATTTAAGATCTAAATGTAGATACATAATAATTATTATAATAAAATAAGCTGGTTGATTAGCCACGGTTTTATTAAATCTTTTTTTATTAATTACTTCACCTACACTTTGCATGTTCCGTTGAACGTTTAATAGTGTTAAAATACAAATTACCAACTTTAGTTATACAAAATAACAAAAGTGTATGTTCGGAAAGTCTAATACATCGTTCTGAGGGAGTTTCCTTCCACTAAAGGTGGTAGAAATGTACTTTTTTATAAGTAATTGAATTATAGATTCTACATCATGTAACTATGTATATTACGATAAATAGAGCGATAAATAAAGCAAATTACAAACTTTAGTTATAGAAAGTAATTGAAAAATAGTTATTATGATTATAAACCCCCATTTTCTAAACTTTTCATTATACTAAAGATGGTAGAAAGGTATATTTAGTAAATAATTCACATTATCTATAAATTAAATTGATGCCCAAATTATCGCGTTAAATAAAATACAAAACTACCAACTTTAGTTACGAAAAACAGTTTAAAAATTGGTTGGTGGTTATTCTTCTTTTATTTTTCAACAATTTTGTACTACTAAAGGTGGTAGAAAAATATTTTTTTCTGATACAAAATATTTATAGTTATAACTTTCGCATAGCACAGGCGAGTATTATGTTTGGACATGATAGGAGGCCATGCTTGCCGTTGTTGTCAAGAAAAATAAAAAAATTATTATTTGACGTACCAAAAAGTTTTTGAAACAGCTATTTGTGTTTGATAAATTGATTGTAATAATTATCTGATATTGGAAAGTTTTGAAAAGTATAACTTATGTAATTGTAAAGAATTGTGCCATGTCCAAGTTCGCCATTACAGTTTGATATACTTAACTGCGCTAATTGAAAACTGCGACCAATATCTGTCGAAAAATGGTTTGTTCAACAACATTCAGAGGAGTCTAGTACGAATGTCGACCAAATATAATAATATTCCCAGAAGAAAAATGAATAAAATCGCTTCAAAATATTACATATATGTTATCAAACACAGACATTTGATACCGAGTAATAATTCGCCTGGTTTTTCAGCACTAAAGAGGGAAGAAGTATTAGAAGAATTCCAAAAACATTTAGATATTGTTACACATAGATTTAAATCATAAAGCGACACAATACTATGTAAATAACTAATTAAATAGGTACTAAAGTAATTTTTTATTGTTTTTTTTACAATAACACACATGTGTAGCGCAAAGTAATGCTAGCACGTTTTAAAATCTGAACATTTGAGGTTATCAATAAACATTAATTTTTACCAAATATTTTTGTAAAATCTGCGGTTGTAGAAAAAATCTTGTGCGTAATTCGAGCGCAAAAACTTTGCCGCTTTCAAACTTTTTTCTCAAGAGGCAAAGTATTATAGTCTACTCGACAAGTTGAAAATGGTCTAAAATAGAGATACTGCTCTTAAAATTATGTGTGATAGCTCATTGGATCCGGAATAACGCCTAGAAAAATGTGCCAAAAGCGTGTATAAGCACATACAAAATTGCAAATGTTATAAACAATTGAAGATGAAAAAAAAATGGCATTTCGTTTTTTGCCAATATTTCATAAACTATTAATATCTATTCTGAAAGAGGAGGAAATTTCCAATAGAAAACTTCGAGCTTTTGGTACTCTATCTCCATTATTTATAATTTTAATTTAACGCTAAAAATGGGTCTCCGAGCGACAATTTTAGGTTGCGCGCGCGGCGTCAAAAGCGAGTACGACACATTAATTAATTTATTTAAGGTATAATATTTTTTTTTTATTTGAAAAAACTATGGTGTATTCGGAACACTATAAATAATTTATTCCCGTTGGAAATTTTACTAAAAGTTCATTTTTCAACAAGTTAAACGATTGTTAACTAACAAAATATTCTCGAACTTGTGTCTTAATTGTAAATGAAAAAAAATGTTTAAATAATTGTCGTAAAAATTTTTCGCATCGTAGAGCCTTTCTCATATATATACTTAACAAGATCATGCCATAAAAGTTGCAAAAATATTCATACTTTGTTTATAATAACTTTTGTACTTGAACAAAAACTAAAAAATCCAATTAATGTTGTTGAAAAAAAAATTTTGTTTCTCAATCATTATATAATCGTTTTTTTATCAATACAAGATATAATGTGATTTGCAAAAAAAAAATCCCACCATTTGTTGATAAATTTTTTATAAACAAATTGATTAATTATTTCAATATTTTTGAAATATTTTTTCCCACAACTTAATTTTATTACAAATATTATGATTTTTAATAAAAACATTTTTCCTCAATACCAATTTTTAATTGTTTATAATCGTTTTTTTTTCATATTTCAATTGTTTAAATAATTGGTTGGGTTTTGTTTTTTTGAAATCATAATTGACAGTCCTTTATGGAGTAACAAAAAAAACATTTTTTTTATCAACAATTCCATTGTTCATTAACTTACCAATTTGTTATAAACAAATTTTTAACTTTTTTAGATTTTTTTTCTGAAACTTCTAAATTTAAAAAAAACCAAAAAAAAAGAAAAAAAATATTCCCAATTTTTCCCAATTCCAATTCCCAAAGTACAATAAAAAATTGGAATATTTTTTTTCTATACTTTGTTATATATGGTTGTTTTTGTAAATTTTGAAAGTTTCAGAAAAAAAAACTAACAAAGTTAAAAATCCATTTATAACAAATTGGTAGATTAATAAACAATAGAATTGTTGATAAAAAAAATTGTTTTTTTGTTACTTCATAGAGGACTGTCAATTATGATTTCTAGAAGAATTAAAATTTCTTAACTAATTATTCAAACAATAAAAATATAAAAAATATAAACAATTAAACATTGTTATTAATAAAAAATTTGTTTTTCAAAAATCATAATATTTGTGATATGATAAAGTTGTGGGAAATTTTTTTTCAAAAATATTGAAATAATCAATTTGTTTATAAAAAAATTATCAACAAATGTCGGGAAATTTTTTTTTTTAAAAATTTTATTTATTCATAAAAAAACGATAATATGATGATTGAGAAAAAAATTTGTTTTTTAACAACAAATCCAAGTATTTTTTGTTTTTTTAAAAAAAAAAAGTATGAATATTTTTTCAACTTTCATGGCCTGATCTTGTTGAGTATGTATATAAGAAAGGCTCTACGAAGCGAAACATTTTTACGACAATTATTTAAACAGAAGTTCGAGAAAATTTTGTTAGTTAACAATCGTTTAACTTGTTGAAAAATTTATTTTAAGTAAAATTTCCAACGGGAATGAATTATTAATAGTGTTCGAAATACACCATGATTTTTTCAAATAAAAAAAAACTTATTTAATACCTTAAATAAATTAATTAATGTGTCGTACTCGCTTTTGACGCCGCGCGCACAACCTAAAAATGTCGCTCGGAGACCCATTTTCAGCGTTAAATTAAAATTATAAATAATGGAGATAGAGTTCCGGGAGCTCAGAGTTTTTTATTGGAAATTTCCTCCTCTTTCAGAATCATTTTTTGAAATTTCTTAAATATCAATAGTTTATGAAATATTGGCAAAAAACGAAATGCCATTTTTTTTTTCATCTTCCATTGTTTATAACTTTTGCAATTTTTTATGAGCTAATACACGATTTCGGCACATTTTTCTAGGCGTTATGCTGGATCCGATGAGCTATCACACATAATTTTAAGAGCAGTACCTCTATTTTAGACCATTTTCAACTTGTCGAGTAGACTATTACTTTGAGCTCTTAATACACAAATAGCTATTGTACTTTTGTAATTTGAATTGCCCGATCTTCATCTCTTCTCCCAACTTTTCCCTACCTCCTTCCACCGCACGGAAAATGAAAATCGTATGTTGCGAGATGGCGAGGTAGTGAAGATTTTCCCGAAGTTTTTGGCCACATTTGCCAAATTTTCTCCGTGTTGAATCTAAGAAACATTCATTCTAAGTTCACAATCGCGCTTATCATTTAGATTAAAGTCGATAGATACTAAAGAGAAATCCTACGGAAAACTGACATTTCTGAGTCAATAGAATAAGAACGTTTTGGGTTCATTTTAGGCCGATTTTTGAGTCATGCTTGGATCAAGTACCAAAGGACAGAGTGTTTTCTAGTCAACCGAGGCGAAATACATACTTTATAGACATAAAAATTAGGAATTTTGATATTGTTGGAAAGTACCAATTGTATTATGTCTATAACTACGAAATGTATCCCCATTAATTTTGCAGTTACTGCTAAAAAGAAGAGAATTAAAAAAAAAAAAATTTTTTCTATTTTGAGGAATCGCTTAATGGATACCTCATAAAGAATACAGAATTTCAGCTGTTCTTTGCAGGATTTTGGTAATATTTTGTTTCCCCACCTATTCGATTATTAAGCGAAATGATTGATTGAGAATGCTACCTGAGAGTCTTCATATGGAATGGACTATTCTAAAAACTTACACTTGATTTCATCGTACTCGAGTTTCCACAAATAAATTTCCTGGTATTCCTCTTGGACCACTTAATCGGAGAGGAAGAACGCACTTTCCTTGGAGATAACAGAGGCACACTGATGTTGCGTTACCAACTGAATCCCTATCAGCGTAACATTCGGTATTAATGTGATGTTTATTTATTTGTGCATTAAATATAGAGAACACATAATTATTTTATTGTTCATACAAGGCGATACTTGAGTCTGTTATCGGAGAATTATCAATCATGGTGGTAAATAACCGAACAAATATTGTGGAATAATCTGTTTCGTTGTTTGGATATCCAGAATATCGTGTGTATATCTTTAGTTACCAAGTATGTTGTAGCGATGAAAAAATGTAATAGGGTTCTCTGTCTAAACGGAAAATAAATGATTAAAATCGTCGAATAAAAACTTTTTAACAAAAAATTTAACCGACGAAAAAAGAAACTGAAAAACGAAAAATAAAATAAACCTTATAGTCTTAACTTTAGTCATAACTAAGCCGCTAAACCAATGTAAGTAACAAACTTACTGATGAACATTTCCTTATACAGTGCGACTTTCTAGCTTGGAATAAATTCAGTAACTCAAAGACAGTTGTTTTGTTAGAAATATGCCTGGACGGGTCGATTTTTATTTTGAATTGCGCACGTTTTTATGTAAGAAAATGTTATACAGCGTGTCTCAAATTTGAGATATGACGTTATCGACAATTTTTTTGAACGGCAATCCTAATTTTTTATGATTATTCTTGAAGGGTATAGTCAGTTAAACATGCGTACCAAATATCAAATTTTTATTCCTCGTCGTTTGACAGATATTTAACAAACATCAACTAATTCGAAAATGAGATTCACCTGATCTATCTGATATCAACTCAAATATGTTTTTTCAATAAATGCTCAAAATGTTGTCCATTAACTGTTACAGACCATTACGCAACCATACTGCAAATTGTTACGAAAAACATAAATTACAAAGAAAACAAAAACGAATTCACAAAATTTATTAATACATAAAAACTTCATGAAACATACAGAAACATATCCTGGGCTGCAGTACTCTCAACAAACGATCCTAACACTGCTACAAACTCGTTTATGGATATCACTTTAGAGGCATTGAATATATGTTTCAATTTATAGCACCTCATTTATTTAATTTTCTTCCAGAAATGTATAAAACCTATATAAGAAAATTAAACTCACTATCATTCTAAAAACCGTCTTTAAAGGATATATAAAAACTCTTGATGCCGAAGACATAAAAACATTTTCGAATTCTAAAAATAAAAACATAAACAAAAATTTTAAAATTTAGAAAAAAAAAACAATTATATATATATATACACACGATGAATGAAAGATGTACAACATATACATATATTTATATAAAATATCAATACTGGTCAGTGTACCCCATGCTCAACCTTGACGGTCTTAATGGGTGCACTGATCAAATCATATGTACCTATATATAGTTAGCTGTAAGTTCAATGTATTCTTACCCATCGTTTGGTTTAGTTAAGTTTACTCTTTTATCTATATTGCCTTATATGATTATTGTAATGCTCAAACTAAATAAAACACATTATTATTATTATTATGTACAGAACAAAAAAAGCTTTACAGAAAACACGCGAAAATTGCACCCTGGGTTACAAACGGCTTGCTCAAGTCAATAAATGAAAAAAATTCAATGAATAAAAAGCTACAGAAATATCCAAATAACGATCACTTGAGAACAGAATATAGAAAGTACAGAAACAGATTGAATGTTCTTATCAAAAAAACTAAATACAATTATTATAGAAAACAAATTGAACATAACAACAACAATACAAAAAAATTATGGGAAGTGGTACAGGAAATAAGTAAAACAAAAAAAGCACGGCATCCTATAGATTCCATTGAAAGTGGGGAGGGTAGCTTATTGGTAGACAGTAAACATATAGCAAAAGAATTTAATTCCAGGTTTGCAATAAAAAAAGACCCCAATTTCGTTCCAAACCGTTCTTCTGTACCTAATTCTCTCGTCCTCTCTCCAGTAGAGGCAGTTGAAATGCATAACATAATAAATCAATTGAAAGATAAAAAAGCAGTCGGGATCGACAATATCAGAGCCGAAACTTTGAAGATCATTTCTTTTTATATCCAAAAGCCATTGACGCACATTTTTAACCTGTGTATGAAAGTATCCATCGGCATTCAAACACACAGTGGTCATTCCTCTCCACAAAAAAGGCAATAGACGGAAAGTAGGCAATTACCGACCGATATCTCTAATAACCCATCTTCCTAAAATATTTGAGAAGATTCTAAAAAACAGATTAAGTTCTTTTCTGAACGAATTCAATATAATTTGTAAAAATCAATTTGGTTTCAAGGAAAATATACCAACCCAGGATGCAATTTTAGCTTTAACATCTAAAATAACCGCAGCTCTGAATGAAAGTACTCCATGTCTGTGCATATTCGTAGATTTGTCAAAAGCTTTCGACACCGTTAGCCATGTTCTACTCTTACAGTCATTGGAAGACGTTGGTGTTAGAGGCATTTGCTTAGAACTCTTCAAGAGCTACTTAAGCGATAGAACTCAGGCTGTGTGTGTTGACCGAAAAAATTGACTATGGAGTGCCGCAAGGAACAATCCTAGGACCCAGTTTATTCAACATTTATATAAATGGACTGTTCTCACTCGATAGTAGTGGGGAAATTTTCGGATTTGCTGATGACACAGCAATTTTTTATAGGTCTGATAACTGGGATGACCTGAAACAAAAAGCCGAATCTGACTTTTATTCTATAAAAAAATGGTTTGACTATGAATTGCTTACGATCAACATGGAAAAAACAAACTATTTGCCATTCAGTTGTAACTCTCGTGGCCTGCCTAGTCTCAGCAAACTTGATATAAACATGGACAATGCACCTTTTTCTATAGAAACTGTGAAACAAATCAAATATTTGGGCGTGATCATTGATTGTCACATGAGATGGGACTCGCACATAATGTATGTCGTAAAAAAGTTGAGGAGTATACTGTATAAATTAAAAAAGCTCAAAGACAACATACCTTTCAATCAAATGAAAACGTTGTATCACTCTCTGGTGGAGAGTCATATCCGCTATGGAATTCTGGCATGGGGTGGAGCACTAAAAACTCATCTGAATCCGTTGGAGGTACTCCAGAGAAGATTAATAAAATTGATATTTTCCAAAAATTCCAGATACTCTTCTGACCAACTTTATTCTGAATCTAAAATCTTGGACGTGAGTCAATTACACTTCTTCATCACCTGCCTAAGACATCACGACACAAAGCATCCCAACCAATTACCTACCCACAATTACAATACACGAAATAAAAATCATTACATACCCCCGTTAATGGTCAAAGCTACAACACAGAGAATGTTCCTCTCACCCAAGTTATACAATAGCATTCCTGATGAACTAAAATGAATAAATATCAAAAGAAAATTTAAACAACAATTGAGAGAGTTCATAAATGAAAATCCAGGAAATATGATTCGTTCTTTTTTTGAAGACTAAAAAAAAAAATTTTGAAAACCTATTTCGATAAATAATATAAAAATATGTTTATTTATAATATTATATTGATTCACAACGAACTTTTTATATTTATAATATGTATATGTGTGTATAGGTGAGTGACTGATTGTGTCATTTTATTATCACTACTTTGTACAATTTTTTTTAAATAATTTCGCTTAAATGTTTTATACACCATACTATATTGTTCTTGAGTTTCCATTGTTTACTTTTATGTCTATTTCTGACTTTCATCCATTTTGTCTATGTACTGTACCCAGCTCACAAATCTGCTTTTTTATAATTTCATAATCATAATGAACATTTTATTATATGCATATGCGTGTATAGGTGTGTGACTGATTGTTTTGTATGTTTTGTTTTATTTACTTTTACATATTACCGTTATTCATTATTTAAAAATTTCATACTTCTGCTTAGATATAATTTTTATACCATTTTTTTATTGTTTAAATAATTGTGAAACAAGTGCTTTAGCACTTATCACTCTTCTTTCTTTACTCACGATATTTTTGAGCACATGTTCTTGTACATTTAATCTAACTTACGTGAATAAAGCTTATTATTATTAACTAACTGACAATATCCTAAACGGAATTTGAACTCGTTTTGAACATTTCTAATTACTTGGGCGGAAATTAGTCTACACTCGTGTCGTATTCGTTCTTGTAACTGCTCAATGTTTTCCGGTTTGGTGTTAAAAACCTTGTTTTTCAAGTACCAAGAAATAGTCCATAGGTGTTAAATGCGAGACCTGGGAGGCCATTCAACAGCTCCTCTTCTACCAATCCATCTGCCTGGAAATACATCATCCAGATACGCACGGACAGGTCTTTTAAAATGGGGAGGCGCACCGTCTTGTTGACACCAGATGTTTCTATTCGGGACATCGGCTTCATCCGGATCAGGAAACAGAGTAGCCAAAGTCGGAACTAGTTCTTCCTGCGAGAATTCTAAATATCTATCTCCATTGAGATTCCTTTGGAAGAAAATTGGTCCTATTACTCGATTACCAACAATCCCAGCCCAAACATTGACTTTTGCAGAATATTGAATGTGGCCTTCCCTCATCCAGTGTGGGTTGTTATCTGCCCAATAACGACAATTTTGACGATTTACCTCACCATTTAACGGAAACGTTGATTCGTCAGAAAACAGACGTTTTCTATGTTTACAACATTTCTGTCTAGTAGATCGTTCATTTCTTCGCAGAATTGGATTCTTCTATCCGGATCATCTTCGGTGAGTTCCTGGAGGATTGTCATTTTAGGTAAATATTTAGTTACATCACACATGCACTCCGAATATGGAGAAAACACTTTTCTTACGTGTTTTTGCCTCCTGAACACGAATCCGGAAGAAAAACGCGGCGGACTCATACCGTTTCAGAGTTATATAGGTTTTTCAACTGAAACTAACCTCAATTTCAAGCACCGTTTTCTCGCACAAAAATCACTCAAAATGCCTCCTTCTTTATACCAGCATAAACAATACACCCTTAATCACTCATTTTCGGCACAACTTTGCACAAAATATCGACGTTTTTATCGAAAAAATCATATTTCTTACACTGTTGCATATGAACAATTTTCTTTTTTACATGAAATGTTTTTTTCTAACCCTTTTTTTATGTTGGCAATAAGTGAAGCACCGCCAACTTTTCGAATTCAAATGTAAGCAAAAGTTCTCTTCATTTATGTGTGCAATTGTTTTTTCTAACCATTTTAACAATTTTTACATTTGATTGTAAACAAATATAGATTATTTGATAATCATGAAATTGACCGAATATATTGGACTGGTACAAAACAGAAATGCATTAATCGCATTTCTGTTAAGACTGGGAATATTTATGCAAACGATTCAGTGTCCGAAATGCAAGGAGAATGCAACTTGAATAGGGAATTATTGACATATCGCTGTAATAGAACAACCGTTCTGAAAAGGGCACATAAGAAGGACATCAGATTGCGATGCGAATTTACTAAATCAGCAAAATGTGGTACATTCTTCGTGGGGAGGATTGGCATTCAGAAGATGGCTCTATTCATTGGGTATTTTCTTGAGCTACCCCACCCGCGGGTCCAATTCATGCAAAGGGAACTGCATTTGACATTATCTACAATTATTGACTGGAGTAACTATTGTAGAGAGGTATGTATTATATATTGAAAATTAACCACTATATACCTTCTTATAAATATATTTATAGGTTTGCATGAATTGGGTCGAAAACAATCAAACCAAACTTGGTGGAATCGGGAAGATTGTGGAGATTGATGAAGCCAAGTTTGGTAAGAGAAAATACAACCGCGGAAGGGTAGTTGAAGGCCAATGGGTTTTTGGTGGGATCGAACGAGGGTCACGAAGAATATTTTTGGAGCCTGTACCGAATAGAACTGCTCGGACACTCGTCGATCTCATCAAAAAGTGGATAGAGCCAGGGACGACGATTATGTCAGATTGCTGGAGGGCCTACAACAGCTTAGGGGAAGAAGGCTTCCAGCATCTGACAGTTAATCATACTTATAATTTTGTCGATCCCGATTCTGGTTAGTATTTCTATATTAAATGAGTAAATTATATTATTTGAATTTTATTTTGTAGGTGCCAATACTCAATCCGTTGAGAGGATGTGGAGAGATGTTAGAGACAATACTCCGAAATATGGCCTCAAGAAGGAACACTTTTTGGGCTATCTTTCGGAGTATATTTTCAAACGAAACAATAGACCTGGTCAACGGATTGAGAAATTTCTCTCCACCACGAAGACTATGTACCACTAGAGAAGTCATCGATATGTCAATAATTCCTGTGCATTTTGAATTGTTTCCATAAATATTCCCAGTTCATAAGAAATACATTTTTGTTTTGTATCAGAGCAATATATTTGTAACAAAAATAATATATTAAAACATACAAATATGAATCATTAATTTTGTTGGTGTCTATTTCTTGGCATTCCGTTTAAATCTTCATATATTCCATGAATAAGGCATTTACTAAAATAACGTGTTCTTGTTTCACTTCCACTTTCATCATGATTCCAATATCGGTATAAATCTCTTATAGTATGGAAATATGGATCCATAATCGCCATACCTTTGACTCTAACTAAAAATCTATAGAGATACATATGGTCTCGTATGCCATTTAAATAGAAAAAAGAGCATATTCTAACTCTTTCGACATACTTGAAGGTTGGTGAATTCAAAGTGGATAAAATAAAATCAGGCCACAGTTCCACATTACCAATAATATCTTGGATTGACCATAAATAATCATCTAGAAAAATTTCATTTAGTTAATAAAAAAATAAATTATTTTCATTCTCAAATATCTCACTTGGTTTATAATCTGCTTCATATGCTTTTTTTAGTCGATTTTTTAAATCCATATTTTTATGCAAAATGGTGCCCATCAACAATTTCATACATAAATGAAGGAGAAACTTTTGCTCACATTTGAATTCGAAAAGTTGGCGGTGCTTCACTTATTGCCAACATGAAAAAATCAGGCAGAGTTACTAAACTTCTCCTGTCACATGAACGAAAATTGTTCATATGCAACAGTGTAAGAAATATGATTTTTTCGATAAAAACGTCGATATTTTGTGCAAAGTTGTGCCGAAAATGAGTGATTAAGGGTGTATTGTTTATGCTGGTATAAAGAAGGAGGCATTTTGAGTGATTTTTGTGCGAGAAAACGGTGCTTGAAATTGAGGTTAGTTTCAGTTGAAAAACCTATATAACTCTGAAACGGTATGAGTCCGCCGCGTTTTTCTTCCGGATTCGTGTTCAGGAGGCAAAAACACGTAAGAAAAGTGTTTTCCCCATATTCGGAGTGCATGTGTGATGTAACTAAATATTTACCTATTTTATAAGGATGAAATTGATGGGTTTTCAGAATTTTCATCACTGAAGACTGGCTAATTTCGAGTTCCCTAGCTATCTGCCTAGTGGGAACATGATTATTTCCCTCAACAGAGAGGATACATTCATTTCGACATCTTCATTGAGGGCACTCTGACGATGATTCTTTTTTTTTAAATGCCCATTTTCCCGAAACTGTTTTTCAATCTTGCTTATGGTACTCTGCGATATGGGTGGTAAATCAGGATACTTCTCTCTGAATAAATGAATAACTTCATTGTGTGTTATTGTCCTATCTCCGTAGCCAATCATCATTGAAAGTTCAATCTTGTGGGTTTCAGTTAAGTACGGCATTTTGTTAGATTTTTCAACAAACGTCGTTTCTCACAAAACGATAAACTAATAACCTTGGTAAATATCCTCGCTCGATACAATGCTACTCTCCTTATGTTTTCATTTAACTTTTTTGTTTGACATTGTCAACATCCACCCAGTTTGACAAAAAATTATAAACACCCACCTCTTGACATAAATCAGGGACGGATCGAAGGCAAAATATTGGGGGGAAAATATGGATTTTCTCCCAACTTCTTAACTAAACAACTGAAAAAAAAAGCCACACCCCACTTTTTGTGAACGACCCTTTGTTTATGTGGTGTTCAATTCGTCCTTAGAGTCCCATTGTCGACTCCCATCTTGCCAACTTGTGATCGATCTCCCTGTCCATTTTTTTTAAAGTGCCTGAATTATTTCATTGAATCAGATTCCTTCATTTCTCGCATTAGTTAATGTTTGTTACATATCTGTCAAACGAGAAGGAATAAAAATTTGATATTTGGTATGCATGTGTAACTTACTATACCCTTAGAATAGTCATACAAAATTAAGATTGCCATTTAAAAAAATTGTCGATGACGTCATACCTCAAATTTGAGACACGCTGTATAACATTTTCTCACATAAAAACGAGCGCAATTCAAAATAAAAATCGACGGGTCCGGGCATATTTCCAACAAAACAACTGTCTTTGAGTTACTGAATTTATTCCAAGCTAGAAGTATAATTCTGATGGTGCTTTTCGGTTTCAATGATTTTAAATACTCTGTAGATTAAAAAAAGGAGTAGAATGAGTTGAGAAAGAGATCATTTGTGTTCTTACGTAGATTTTGATAGGAATACTACCTATTGGTCCCGTCATCACAACAAGACTTTCAAAATGTCAAAGTTCAAAAAGATGACTTTATAAAAGTCGGAACATCGACAACAGATCGATAGTAGTTCTAGTTATTTCGACATTCGCGCAACCAAATCTAAATTACAACAAACAATTGAAGAATTTATTTTTCCTCTTTAGAAAAATAAATTTTAATGTGAAAGTGGAAATATTGTGTCCGAAATACATATAATGAAAGGGGGAATTTTGTGGCATAGTGGACAAATTATTAAATTAGAGAAGAAAAGCATCCTCAAGTGGGAATCGAACCCACGATCTTATGATCTCTAGCCACACGCTCTACCAACTGAGCCATTCGAGGACATAGGAATTGACATTATATGTATTCCGGACACAATATGTATTTCGGACACAATATTTCCACTTTCACATTATATATTTGGCTAAATCTTATCAGTGGTTAGAGATCATCTGCTTGGATCTGCTACAGAAATCCTCGAATGACGATGAAGTTGAATGACAGGTAATGGATCTCGACGGCCAGTGATAAGTACGTTTGATTTTCGATTCATTTCTAACATGAATATTAAATTGTGGAAGGAAAGGATTCACGAATGTGGGTCGATTCCTATGTCCTCGAATGGCTCAGTTGGTAGAGCGTATGGCTAGAGATCATAAGGTCGTGGGTTCGACTCCCACTTGAGGATGCTTTTTTTCTTTGATTTAATAATTTGTCCACTATGCCACGAAGTTCCCTCTTTCTATAATTTTAATATTTTCGTTTGGAATTAAAAATATAACCTAAAAAAGACTGTCATCGATATTCAGACATGCAGATAACGACATTCTCTTCAATAAAACTCGTCAAACCACCCGTTTTTCCAATTCAATTTCCGCATGCCACTCTGCGGGCTTGAAGATGTAGGTCTCGGTGGCCTTGGCCCGTATCCGAAAATGTTTTGGGAGCAGGTGGCGGTTTCTCCGTATCACCTCTATTGATCCATTCCCGACGCTGAATGCTGAATTAGAGAGATGTTTCCGCGTCTCCACGCATGACCACATACGGTGTGTTATATTTATGTCTTTACGAGCTTATATATTTATTGTTATTCAGTTTAATTTAAATTCTCTTGTCTTTCATATTTTCCAGAAAACTTATTCGCAGAATGTCAAGAATTTTTGGAAAAAAAGGAATCGAATTTGACAAATACTTGTACTTCCAATAATTTTACACGTCTAATTGTTAATGAAGAATTTTACTCGCGAAGAAATAGTGTGAACAGAATAATATAGAAACATAAGTTCCACCCTTATGGTCAAGAATCGTATGGTAATGATTTGCAGTTGCGTTTTGTATTCAAATGAATGGCATGATGGACGAGGATTGAGATTCTTTAAACAAAATTCTGTTTTCTGATGGAGCAACGTTTAAGAGCAACGAGAAGGTCAATAGACATAATATGCATTATGATGCAATGGAAAATACTCACTGGCTGAGGACTGTTCATCAAAGCGATAGGTAGTTGCTTGATGTTTGTGGAAGAATAATTGAAAATCACATTATAGCCCTATTGTTTCGACAATGTGCTGAATGGTAAAAGGTATTCACAGACGAGGTACTATTTCTTGGCCCGCGCGATCCCCAGACCCTACTCCTATAGATTTCTTTCTTTGGGGGTACGTGAAGGAAAGGGTTCACAGAGATCGTCCAACAACTTCAGATGATATGGAAAATAGGATCATGGAAGTCTTCCGTTCAACTGATGGAGCAATGCTTTCTAGAGTTCGGAGATCATTTACTAGAAGACCCGCAGCTTGTTTGGAACATGATGCTGACCTATTTGGGCATTTATAAGTGACCTTTCCTCAAAAAATGTACATTGTTTCCATTACTAATCTTTTCCTTGATTTGTTGAAAATATAAACAGGATGTTCATAAAATCAGATGTGGAATCATCTGCGACTGAAAGATGAACTTTAGTCAATATCTTCCATCGTCAAGATCGCCTCTTGTGGGGTATTCATGTTGAAAAGGGAAACATTCTCAATTGAATATTGATAGAAATATTTTTCTGTGAATTGAAAAATCCACGATTAAAATGAAGTTATTTTTTGTGAATGTCTAACAGAAAACAACTACTTTCCCGGCTAAAGCCACGCTGGACATTGAACTACATATGATGGATATTCTGAAAAGGCCTTAACTCAAAAGAAAAAAAAAAAGAAAAAATTTGAAATTGAAAATTTGCATTTTCATTCAGATAGTTATTTGATTTTCTATTCCAGTCTTAATTAAGAACTCATAAAGATGAATGAGGCAAAGAAGAATGTTTTCCAAAAGATAGTACTCACCAGAAATCATTCGTAACATTGACGCAGGAGAGAAATCGCATTCACTAGGTCTTCAATACATTTTTGTCGACGAAAATCTATTTCACGGTCCCACGATCATCAGGAAGACCGGAAGAAATGGGAAACACATTTTCAAGAAGCAATCTCAGTTTGCAAAGATGGAAAAAGTTAGAATCATTTCTTTTGGAGAGACACTTTGAAATTAGTGTTTTCTGACATTAAAACCTGTCATGGGGTATGATAGATTGATTTGTTGAAAATATAAACAGGATGTTCATAAAATCAGATGTGGAATCATCTGCGACTGAAAGATAAACTTCAGTCACTATCTTCCATCGTCAAGAACGCCTCCTGTGGGGTATTCATGTTGGAAAGGGAAACATTCTCAATTGAATATTGATGGAAAGATTTTTCTGTAAATTGAAAAATCCACGATTAAAATGAAGTTATTTTTTGTGAATATCTAACAGAAAACAAGCCGGGGAAGTAGTTGTTTTCTGTTAGACATTCACAAAAAGTAACTTTATTTCAATCGTGGATTCTTCAAGTCACAGAAAAATCTTTCTATCAATATTCAATTGCGAATGTTTCCCTTTTCAATCTTTTCCTGTTCTGGTAAATATTAGTAGAATTGTTTCCTTTGTGATGTACCCCTTTATCTATTACAATTTCATTTTGTTGAAACATATTTTTTTTCAGAATTGTATGGCTGTCAAATTTTCCGACAGTGGCCTACTCAATTATTTTTTTATCGAAAAATTCATCAGCATTTCTTATTTTGCAACAAATCTCGCAAATTTTACAAAGTAGACCCCACAAACCCCATTTCGGCCAAAAAGCTCTTAAAAAATGCCATGCAATGAAATATAGGGTGTTGCATTCGAAAGAGTCGAGTTATTGCCATTTGTAATTTGTCATTTCCAAAAAATCGTAGTAGGTATTTGAACATCGATTCCCAATATCTCAAAAGATGCGTTAAACCCTAAGGAATCGACTGGAAAAAAGTTATTTCGAATGGTTCTGAGGTTATGAATTTTCCTATGTACGATGTTATTTTGACACAAAAGTCAAAAATTATTGCAAATAAGTCTGAGGAACCCAGGTATATAACAAAATGGGGGGTTGTCATTCATTTAGGATCAGATCAAAATTAAGGTATTTTAAAATTGTTATATGTACGAATATATTGATTTGTTGAAAATATAAACAGGATGTTCATAAAATCAGATGTGCAATCATCTGCGACTGAAAGATAAACTTTAGTCACTATCTTCCATCGTCAAGATAACCTCTTGTGGGGTATTCATGTTGAAAAGGGAAACATTCTCAATTGAATATTGATAGAAAGATTTTTCTGTGAAAAATCCACGATTAAAATGAAGTTATTTTTTGTGAATGTCTAACAGAAAACAACTACTTCCCGCTAAAGCCACGCTGGACATTGAACTACATCTGATAGATATTCTGAAAGGCCCTAACTCAAAGAAAAATCTGAAATTGAAAATTTGCATTTTCATTCAGATAGTTATTTGTTTCTATTCCAGTCTTAATTAAGAACTCATAAAGATGAATGAGGCAAAGAAGAATGTTTTCCAAAAGAGAGTACTCACCAGAAATCATTCGTAACATTGACGCAGGAGAGACATCGCATTCACTAGGTCTTCAATACATTTTTGTCGACGAAAATCTATTTCACGCTTCCACGATCATCAGGAAGACCGGAAGAAATGGGAAACACATTTTCAAGAAGCAATCTCACTTCGCAAAGATGGAAAAAGTTAGAATCATTTCTTTTGGAGAGACACTTTGAAATTAGTGTTTTCTGACATTAAAAATGTATTGAAGACCTAGTGAATGCGATGTCTCTCCTGCGTCAATGTTACGAATGATTTCTGGTGAGTACTCTCTTTTGGAAAACATTCTTCTTTGCCTCATTCATCTTATGAGTTCTTATTAAGACTGGAATAGAAAACAAATAACTATCTGAATGAAAATGCAAATTTCATTTCAGATTTTCTTTGAGTTAGCCTTTCAGAATATCTATCGATGTAGTTCAATGTCCAGCGTGACGAAGTATTGTTCTTTAGACATTACAAAAATAACTTCATTTTAATCGTGGATTTTCACAGAAAAATCTTTCTATCAATATTCATGAGAATGTTCCTTCAACATGAATACCCACAAAGTTATCTTGACGATGAAATAGTGACTAAAGTTTATCTTTCAGTCGCAGATGATTCACATCTGATTTATGAACATCCTGTTATATTTTCAACAAATCAATCTATCATACCCATGACAGGTTTCAATGTCAGAAAACACTAATTTCAAAGTGTCTCTCCAAAAGAAATGATTCTAACTTTTTCCATCTTTGCAAACTGAGATTGCTTCTTGAAAATGTGTTTCCCATTTCTTCCGGTCTTCCTGATGATCGTGGAAGCGTGAAATAGATTTTCGTCGACAAAAATGTATTGAAGACCTAGTGAATGCGATGTCTCTCCTGCGTCAATGTTACGAATGATTTCTGGTGAGTACTCTCTTTTGGAAAACATTCTTCTTTGCCTCATTCATCTTTATGAGTTCTTAATTAAGACTGGAATAGAAAACCAAATAACTATCTGAATGAAAATGCAAATTTTCAATTTCAGATTTTTTCTTTTGAGTTAGGGCATTTTCAGAATATCTATCAGATGTAGTTCAATGTCCAGCGTGGCTTTAGCCGGGGAAGTAGTTGTTTTCTGTTAGACATTCACAAAAAATAACTTCATTTTAATCGTGGATTTTTCACAGAAAAATCTTTCTATCAATATTCAATTGAGAATGTTTCCCTTTTCAATACGAATATATTTTTCGAGATTGTCTTCAACATCTCAACCAGTCAATTTCAGTTTTGGAATTTAAAAAGAATTGTAAATCTCCATCGCGCTCTTTCATGTTAAGGGTCAGCTACGTAGTGAGGGATTTGGTAAGCAGTATAATTCAAATCTCGTGTCAATATTAGTTTCTGAAATTATTTCATTTATCAGCGTTCTCAAAACCCCGGTAAATTGTTTGCCTCATTTGGGGTCTATCTAATTTATATTCAAGATATACTAATGAATGTTCAGAGAGACTATTCGATGGTAAGCTGTCTGATTGTATGACGAAGTTACTCACAAGGATGGAATATAGCTGTTTTTTGATGTGGCATTATTTTTGATAGGTTCGCATAGCACTAGTGTGAGTCCATAAGCTTCAAGACCTTTGAAATATTGGAACAATTACAATTGATAAATAAATAAATAGTTTATTCATCCTCAAGATCACAATAGTGATTTCAGACTAGTCTGCCTGCCTGCCTGTCTGTCTGCCTGCCTGGCGTCTGTCTGTCCGTCCGTCCGTCCGTCCATCCGTCCGTCCGTCCTTCCGTCTATCTCTCTGTCTGTAGAGTTCGACATTCCAATAACATTTCCATTTACATTGATATACAATAGTTTTAATAGAATTAACAATAAAATAATTTTTTGAATATCAGTTAGGAAATTCTAGCGATATTAAGTTCTTCTTCAAATTTTCAAGGTTTTCTGCATTCACAGCAAAAAAACAATAATCGGCGAAGAGAACCGTGTATTTTGTACTCATACCGGGTGAGTGAAATTCGAGTAGATGCATGGGGATCTCGGAAACGGTAAGAGCTACAGAGAGGGTTGAATGGAGGCAAAGTTGCGTATTATGGAGCCCTTTACTATGATGTTGAGAAATGATAAAAAATCCAGGTCCGTATTTAAAATTTCATAGTTATGTTACGCCCTGTAATTACAGAAATGCATTTAAAAGATAATTACCAAGACGTAACCATTGTATACCGAATGCTTACATGACTCATCTAGGAGAGCAAAACAAAGTTTTTTTTTATTGCTACCCGTTACAGTCACAGCGAGATAAGGAAGTCAGTTTAAATAATTACCAAAACACCCGTCCAAAGTCGATAAACACAGAGCCGTTAAAATAAGCGATAATGCGAGGTGTCACCACACCGCATCATTAAAAAAGTAAACAAACTCGTAATTCACCCGGGGATCGACCCGTCTAGACACCATAAATTCACCGCGTATGACAGTCATTAAATATAACTTTTTTCCCCGAGAGGCATAAAATTATGTTTTATATATTTTTATCTATGACAGAAACAAAACAACCCATTAATTATTTTTTATTACGACCAGTTGAAGATAATTATAATGGCTAGCGGTTAGACAAATTATCACGTGATCAGATGAAGGGTTATAAAAGCGTGAGTTTCATATCAACAAGGGCATTCTGATGTTCAACAGTGGAACTAGAAACATGTCATCCTCAAAGTTAGGTTAAAAAGTCAGTCTAATTACAGTATCGTGCAATAATAATGAGGGTTTTCCCAAAACCCGTGTAGTTAACTTCAGCAAACATAGAAACTCAGCGATTCAAATCAAGTATTGAAGCTCCTAGTAAAACACGAGTGAACAGTATAGTTTCCACAAATTGTCAAAGCTTCCAAAACAGAGATAATAACGGGATTCCGCAATTTCAATGGTTCATGATCACTGAGAAAAACCTCATCTGTATACGAATATACCGGACGAATTAATTAGAATAACCGATTGACGCGGGAGAAAACGAACTGATAATAATAACTTCTGAACTAATTGCCGTTTAAAACTACTCCAGTGAATAAGTGTTAAACAGGGTGAGTCTCATGTTTGTTTTTCTGTATTTATGTTTATGGCAAAAACCCAACCCATTAAAATGTGTATGTGTCTAAAAAGTATTTCCATAGTTTTCAAGATTACAAAGATCTCAAAAGAGAATTATTGGTAGCAATTGAATTTCAAAA
>JAFIRS010005030.1:0-67729 GCA_018342105.1 Gonioctena quinquepunctata
AAAGTTTAATGAAACAATGTCATGGGGGAAAATTTTTTAATAATTCATCGACTAGAGACATCAGTCCACTTTCCTCCCTTTATCTTTTTCCTTCGTGGAAGTTTCCAAGATCCCAAAAAGGCCGTTTACGAAGAAATCACTTGGAAAAATCACCAGATCTTCAAGAAAAGTCGGCAGTCATCTGATTTTTGACAGCATGTAAACATTGTAGTAAATTTAAAGGATTTCATCCTCATTTGCGCCAACTGTTCTTGAGGGATCTTGTTCTAGAACAATAATTTTTGGTTATAGCTTTGCATGGAAACACCTTTTTTTTGTTTTGCGAACACCAGAAGATGGTGCTCCCCATTTTCGAACTTTGGACCGAAAAGTCAGTTTTGTTTGCTTGATTGGGAGTAATAAATGTTTACCAACGACGCCAAAAAATGCGCTAGAAAGAGATGGAAACACAACATCGTATCTTTGAATAGAGACTTGCTTTCCAGTTGTTTCTTGGCACGTGCGCTTTATTTCTACTCTGTATCATGATGCAGTGTGTTAGGGAAGACAAAAAAGGGAAATAATGTATTTTGCAGCCTGGCTGCAATCACAGACACCCAAGAGATTCAAGTTCTATTCAATGCCAACAAATGAAAAGAGACAAAACGTGGATCATTTGGCTTGTAGGTAACAAATACATTCAACGTGAAATTATACTTATTATATACTTGTCCTAAGGCCGAGATCACATATCACATGCTGGCTTCTAACTCGAGCTCACAACGTCATTTTGTTATTACTTGCAGGTTCTTTCTTTTATTGATAAGATCTAGAAAGAGAAAGAACCTAAGTTAACCTTTACGAAAGGATTATCAGCTGGGAAACCCGCTATAAGATGCAAATTTTACATGTCAATAATCTATTTTTTTGTAACAAAACAAAGAAAGTTCTGATTATGGTATAATTCAAACAATTGTAACTGAACTACTACTTTTACTATGAAAAGAGACTGGCTCGAAATTTGCATCCAATCGTAGTGAATCGCACCACAGATCTCTTGAGTAGGCTGGCATATATTTTCATCATCATACTTTTGGCAACACTGTACTGAACATTCAACGATTCAAATGGATAATCGACTGTTTCATAGAATCGAATACAACCTAGATTCGACTTGTGTTTTCTTAAAACGTATTCAATCTTGCATTTGAATACGATTCTACGTGGACGTCATTATTATCACGAACCGCAAGAATGCATAATTTCGAATACGATTCAATAATCGAACCTAACCTAAGAAATTTTCTGTGAGAAAGTCGTAGACAATATTTTGATAAACTGACCTTGTAATTCATTGTGGTTTCAACCTCAGTTGTTTATATATAATTTGCTAGTTCAATCTTTCATTTTAAATTTTAAACTCTCACAATTATTAGTGGAATGTCCCACTACCAAGATTTATTTGGGCTATTATATGAATTAAAGACTGAGTAGATGAAGGTGATGTTATGTTACAATCTAAAAACCTGTTTCTTTTGCATAAATGAGTTTTCTCAGACCATCTTTTACATTAATGAATCGTTTAGGAGTGAACTTTGATGATCTTCGATAACCACTTGACACACCGTTGCTCAGTTAGTCTTGAATGGAAAAAATCAAATAAACAAAAATTCTGACCTACTTTACTGAAAAAAATTGGAACATAACATCCCCATCCACTCACGTCTTCAATATGACAATCACAAAACAACGAATTATGTTTTGAAACTGAATTGACTTTGGTTTCCAAAACTCTATGAAAACAGTTTTGAATCCTTTATATATGACGTCATCGTTTCAACGCCAGAATGGATGTATTTGAATCACAGGACGAAATATGCTTTTAAATACATGGCGCCAAAACAGCTTTATAATCGGAACCTTAGAATCGCGCAATGGTTGGTGGAAAATGACCATTGAATTGTTGGACGTGACATTGAAAGTGATTTTGACATTTCACAACGGTATATTACTTTCGCTCCAATTTTTAAATTTTTGATTCAGTATTTCTTTTATTTGATTTTGTTATATTTATTGTTTCATTTCCCTATCAAGGAATTATTTTATCAGCCCTGATTCTACGAGTGATAAGGAAAGTTCTGACTAGATTCCATTATGGCAGTCGTTCTACGATATTCGAAAATTTTTCTAAAATTCATTCTTTCACAGCTTACACCCGAGATTTCAATAGCAAGGAAATTTTTTCACAGCCTCGATCTCCTACTAGTGATAAGGAATAGTTCTGACTAGATTTCATTCTGGCAGTGTTTCTTAATATCGAAAGATTTTTTCTGAAAATTAATTTTCTCAGCTTACACCGACATTTTAATAGCAAGGAATTATTTTATCCACAGCCTCGATTCTACGAGTGATAAGGAATAGTTCTTGACTAGATTTCATTTGGCAGTCGTTTTACGATATCGAAAATAATTTTTCTGAAAATTCATTTTTCAGTGTACACCCCCCGAGATTAATAGTTGAATTTATTTCATCACATCGCTCTCGATTCTACGAGTGATAAGGAATACTTGAATATATTTCATTCTGGTAGTCGTTTCTACGATATCGAAAATATTTTTTCGAAATTCATTTTTCAGCTTACACCCCGACATTTCAATAGAAGGAATTATTTTATCACAGCTCGATTCTACTGAGTGATAAAGAATAGTTTGACTAGATTTCATTGTGGAGTCGTTTCTTACGATATCGAAAATATTTTTCTGAAAATTCATTTTTCTCAGTGTACACCCCTGAAATTTCAATAAGGAATTATTTTTCACAGCTCGATTCTACGAGGATAGAATAGTTCTGACTAGATTTATTGGGCAGTCATTTCTACGATATCGAAAATAATGTTTTCTGAAAATTCATTTTTCTTCAGTTTACACCCCCTGACATTTCAAAAGTAAGGAATTATTTTATCACAGCTCGATTCTACGAGTGATAAGTCATAGTTCTGACTGATTCCATTGTGGCAGTCGTTTCTTAAATATCGAGAATAATTTTTTTCGAAAATTCATTTTCTCAGTGTACACCCTCGGGATTTAGCAAAAGGAATTATTTTATCACAGCTCGATTCTACATGATAGGAATAGTTCTGACTAGATTTCATTCTGGCAGTCGTTTCTTACGATATCGAAAATATTTTTTCTCTGAAAATTCATTTTCTCAGTTTACACCCCGACATTTCGAAAGCAAGGAATTATTTTATCACAGCCTGATTCTACGAGTGATAAGGAATAGTTCTACTAGATTTCATTCTGGCAGTCATTTTCTGACGAAAAAATAATTTTTCTGAAAATTAATTTTTCAGTTTACACCCCGACATTCAATAGCAAGGAATTATTTTATCACAGCTCGATTCTACGGGTGATGAGGAAACAGTTCTGACTAGATTTCATCCGCAGTCGTTTCACAACATCGAAAATTTGTTTTTTTTTAAATTCATTTTTTCAGTTACACCCCTGACATTCAATAGCAAGATTATTTATCACAGCTCGATTCTAAGAGTGATAAGGAATAGTTCTAGATTTCATTCTGGCAGTCGTTTCCTGACATCGAAAATATTTTTGTTCATTCTTCCAGTTTACACCCCTGACATTTCAATAGCAAAGAATTATTTTATCACAGCTCGATTCCATGATAAGGAATAGTTCTGACTGATTTCCCCCCTGTAGTCGCTTTTTACGATTTAAAAATTTTTTTTTTTTAAAATTCATTTTTCTCAGTGTACACCCCGATATTTCAATCGGGAATTATTTTACCACAGCCCAATTCTACGAGTGGGTAGGAATAGTTCTGACTAGATTTCATCTGTCGTTTTAAGATATCAAAATAAATTTTTCTAAATCATTTTCTCATTGAACCCCGAGATTTCAAAAGCCGAATTATTTTTTTCACAGTTTGATTCTAGAGTGATAAGGAATATTCTGGGCTAGTTCCATTCTAGTCGTTTTACATATCGAAATTTTTTTTCTGAAAATTCATTTTCCTAGCTTACCCCTGACATTTCAATGAAGGAATTATTTTATCACAGCTCGATTCTACGAGTGATAAAGAATAGTTCTGACTCAGATTTCATTGTGCAGTCGTTTCTTCGATATCGAAAAATAATTTTTCTGAAAATTCATTTTTCTCAGTGTACACCCCTGAGACTTCACATAGAAGGAATTATTTTATCACAGCTCGATTCTACGAGTGATGAGGAATAGTTCTGACTAGATCATTGTGGCAGTCATTTCTTACGATATCGAAAATAATGTTTTCTGAAAATTCATTTTCTAGTTTACACCCTGACATTTCAATAGTAAGGAATTATTTTATCACAGCTCGATTCTACGAGTGATAGTCATAGTTCGACTAGATTTCGCAGGCAGTCGTTTCTTACAATATCGAGAATAATTTTTTCTCGAAAATTCATTTTCTCAGTGTACACCCCGAGATTTCATAACAAGGGAATTATTTTATCAGCAGCCGATTCTACGAGTGATAAGGAATAGTTCTGACTAGATTTCATTCTGGCAGTCGTTTCTTACGATATCGAAAATATTTTTTTCTGAAAATTCATTTTTTTTCAGTTTACACCCCTGACATTTCTGAAAGCAAGGAATTATTTTATCACAGCTCGATTCTACGAGGATAAGTGAATAGTTCTGACTAGATTTCCATTCTTCTGGAGCTTTCTTACGATATCGAAAATATTTTTTCTGAAAATTAATTTTTCCCAGTTTACACCCCCCACATTTCAATAGCAAGTGAATTATTTTATCCAGCTCGATTCTACGAGTGATGAGGAAATAGTTCTGACTAGATTTCATTTGGCAGTCGTTTCATAATATCGAAAATTTGTTTTTTTTTAAATTCATTTTTTCTCAGTTTACACCGACATTTCAATAGCAAGGGATTATTTTATCACAGCTCGATTCTACGAGTGATAAGGAATAGTTCTAGATTTCATCTGGCAGTCGTTTCACAAATCGAATTTTTTTTTTTTTAAATTCATTTTTCAGTTTACACCCCGACATTTCAATAGCAAGAATTATTTTATCACAGCTGATTCTACGAGTGATAAGGAATAGTTCTTGACTAGATTTCATTCTGGCAGTCGCTTCTTTACTATCAAATTTTTTTTTCTGAAAATTCATTTTTCTCAAGTGTACACCCCGATATTTCAATCGCAAGGAATTATTTTACACAGTCCAATTCTACGAGTGATAAGGGAATAGTTCTGACTAGATTTCCATTCTTGCAGTCGTTTCTTAAGATATCAAAAATAAATTTTTTCTGAAAATTCATTTTTCTCATTGTACACCCCCGAGATTTCAATAGCAACGAATTATTTCATCACAGCTCGATTCTTAAGGAGTGATAAGGAATAGTTCTGACTAGATTTCATTCTCAGTCGTTTCTTACGATATCGAAAAGATTTTTTCTGAAATTAATTTTTCTCAGTTTACACCCCGAGATTTCAATAGCAAGGAATTATTTTATCACAGCCTCGATTCTACGAGTGATAAGGAATAGTTCTGACTAGATTTCATTGTGGCAGTCGTTTCTTACGATATCGAAAATATTTTTTTCTGAAAATTATTTTTCTCAGTTTACACCCCCGACATTTCAAAGGAATTATTTTATCACAGCTCGATTCTACGAGTGATAAAGAATAGTTCTGACTAGATTTCATTGTGGCAGTCGTTTCTTACGATATCGAAAATAATTTTTTTCTGAAAATTCATTTTTCTCAGTTACACCCTGAGATTTCAATAGAAGGAATTATTTTATCACAGCTCGATTCTACGAGTGATGAGGAATAGTTCTGACTAGATTTCATTGTGGCAGTCATTTCTTACGATATCGAAAATAATGTTTTCTGAAAATTCATTTTTCTCTCAGCTTACACCCCGACATTTCAATAGTAAGGAATTATTTTATCACAGCTCGATTCTACGAGTGATAAGTCATAGTTCTGACGATTCTATTGTGGAGTCGTTTCTTATATCGAGAATAATTTTTTTGAAAATTCATTTTTCTCGTGTAACACCCCGAGATTTCAATAAAAGGAATTATTTTATCAGCTCGATTTCTACGAGTGATAAGGAATAGTTCTGACTAGATTTCATTCTGGCAGTCGTTTCTTACATATCGAAAATATTTTTCTGAAATTCATTTTCTCAGTTTCACTCCCCGACAATTCGAAAGCAAGGAATTATATTATCACAGCTCGATTCTACGAGTGATATGAATAGTTCTCTAGATTTCATTCCTGGAGTCATTTCTTATATCGAAAATATTTTTTTCTGAAAATTCATTTTCTCAGTTTACACCCCTCGACATTTCAATAGCAAGGAATTATTTCCACACAGCTCGATTCTACGAGTGATGAGGAAATAGTTCTGACTAGATTTCATTCTGGCAGTCGTTTCTAGATATCAAATTTTTTTTTTTAAAATCATTTTCCAGTTACACCCCGACATTTCAATAGCAGGATTATTTTATCACAGCTCGATTCTACGAGTGATAAGGAATAGTTCTAGATTTCATTCTGGCAGTCGTTTGATACAATATAGAAAATAATTTTTTCTTGAAAATTCATTTTTCTCAGTGTACACCCCGAGATTTCAATAAAGGAATTTTTTATCACAGCTCGATTCTACGAGTGATAAGGAATAGTTCTGACTAGATTCCATTCTGGCAGTCGTTTCTACGATATCGAAAATTTTTTTTTTGAAAAATTCATTTTTCCGTTTACACCTACATTTCAATAGCAAGGAATTATTTTATCACAGCTCGATTCTACGAGTGATAAGGAATAGTTCTGACTAGATTTCATTCTGGCAGTCGTTTTACGATATCGAAAATAATTTTTTCGAAAATTCATTTTTTTCAGTTTACACCCCGAATTTCAATAGCAAGGAATTATTTTATCACAGCTCAATTCTACGATAGCAAATAAATCCTTTTTTTGAAGTGAAAATATTACATTTGATCACTCTTCCACTTGGGAATAGTATCGAATATAGATATTTCAGGAATATCATTTTAATTCAGTCCAAGTCGCGATTAATTATTGGGAGAGCTGTTCCTAGATTTTACAGTAAACATCTCTAAAGTTAGCTCCTCGCTCTTGGAAAGCCTATAGAATTCCTGCGTGTTTAAAAGTAGTGTGACAGTGTGAATTAATCGTTCAAAAGTGCCACGAATCACGAACAAAGCAAATAAACAATAGTTCACGCAAAACTGGTAAATAGAATCCTTTTACGTTATTCATATCGTGATAAGGACACCTGAATTGTTTCTGCCTGACCTTCCTTCTATCACACGTCGCCGAGGCCGGCGACGTAGGAAACTCAGAAACGCTAAGATGCGTAAAGGCCCGCTTACACTGATAAATTTATTATTAAGATCAACTCCAACCCTGCTGCTTTTGACTACGAAAGCAGTGAAAATAATACAGTATCTCAACCTAATATGCCAAATACCACGAATCATCAAACACCTGCGCCGCCGGTCAAAGTTCCTCCTACGCTCAGTAGCAAAGTCATTGCCAAAGCCAACGTTTCCAAAAAGAATCAAGCAATTGTATTACACGCCGAAGACAACCTCAAGCTATTCGACTACGTTAAGCCATAGGAGATATAATAGAGCCAAACACATCACGTTAATTTTAAAATCAAGTAAAAGATTCCTGGAACAATTACGCTAACTCATTTCATCCACAACCCTCCTACTGGAAATCTGGAATAAAATAAAAACATGCGTGGCCACAACACCTCCTACAAAATACCGCCCTGATTAACCAAGATGAAATTATCACTGAAGACAAAAAAATTGCAATCACTTAGCCAAATACTTCCATGACAAAACAATCCTGAAACAAAATAATGTAAATATAACTCATAAGCCTTCACAAGTCCAAACGACAAACCCACCATTTCTGAGACCCACTCAATAACCCTTTCTGTTGAAGAATTGAAGGAAGCTCTTCTGTCATCTAAAACTCTGCTCCTGGCCCAGACGACATACCATTCATTTTCCCTAAAGAATTTACATCCTAACTCCCTGCAGAAACTTCTGCCCTTACAATCGAATCTGGCAAAGTCATACATTCCCTTATATATGGCTACAAGCAATAATACTCCCAGTTAAAAACAGGAGACTCTCAAGCCAGTTCCAAGTTCCTACAGACCTATCTGCTAACCTGCACCATGTGTAAACTTCTAGAAAAGATGATTAATAAACGACTTCTGGTACCTTGAATACAATAAAATCCTAAGTGATTGCTAATCAGGTTTCAGACCAACGATCTACTTTAGACAATCTCGTCATCCTCCAAAATGGCATTTCTGAAGCAATAACAAATCATCAAGACGTTGTTGCACTATTTCTAGACATAGAAAGTGCCTTTGACACAACCCCAAAATCTGTGATCATGAGTAAACTCCATGAATTAAACCTGACTGGAAACATTTTATACTTTCTTCAAAACTTCATATCTGATAGATCATTTAAACTACGTGTGAATGGGGTGTTATCTAACTCATTCAACGTAGTTAATGGAGATACCTCAAGGCTCTGTACTGAGTTCCACCCTATTCATCCTATCTATTAACAACATATGCTCCTCCATACAACCTCCTATTAAATTTGCCCATTTGCCGATGACCGATACTCTTTTGTCATGGGAGGAATACAACAAGTACCTGTGCTATTCTACAAAATGCTAGACAACATATGTCGCTGGTCCAAAAATACGGTTTAATTTCTCAGCAGCCAAATCCAAAGTTATGAATTTCAGTAGGAGACGTACCATCCACGTTCCACATATAACCCTCAATGGCGATCCATTGAAAGTAGAAAATCAGCACCGAATCCTTTGGAGTCATATTTGATAGCAAAGACCTGGAAGCAACATGTCCAAGAAATCAAAACTAACTGTTTCAAACGCATGAACATCAGAAATCTCTCCCACTTTCAATGGGGCGAGAGAAAGCCTTCAAAAATTTATCGAGCTCTAATTAGATCCAAATTAGATTATTGCAGCACAAATTCTCTCTGCCCCAAATCACATTGAATAATCTGGAACACCATTCAAAACACCTGCCTATGATCTGCCTTGGTGCTTTTCTCGTCTAGTCCCTCCTACAGCCTATATTGCAATCCTCCGAGATTCCAATCACCTACGTCATCAACAACAAGCACTTTATATTTTGCTAGAGTATCTGCGAATCCCAATAACCCAGTCTATAGACTGGTTAGCAAACCAAAGCACCAACACCAACCTCCCCAGATCTATATTACTGACATCTTATTCTAAAACCATTATTAGAAAACATAAACCTAACACATACTACGCAAACCCGACCTTCCAGCATTCCCCTTGGTTAAAAAAATACCAAACACAAATATCCTCCTAGTAAATACAATAAACTAGACACACCAACGAAATACTAAGACAAGAATTCCTTCATCTCAAAACGGATGTTCTTCGATGAGATTCTATTCACTGACGCCTCCAAAACGAAAACAGTGGGATGCCAGTAGTCACATCACAAAGGACATTGGCTAAACGAGGCTTTCTCCCATCTGCAGTGTTCATACTGGCAGACTCTACGCAATCTCGAAGCTTTAAGGATGTGTTCAAATGATCATCAAAATATTGCAATATGCACAGACTCTCTTTCTTCCATTAAATCAATAAATGACATCTACACACAACACCCCATAGTCCAGAATATACATAAATCCTACCAGGACCTGCTGAGAAAGGAGTATCCATAACTATTATTTGGGTCCCATCACATATAGGAATCATCGAATGAGTTAGCCGATCGAGCTGCCAAAGAGGCATCACTATCAGATTCACCTCTAATACATATCCAGCTCCACAGATCTAAAATCAAGCCTCAAAAGAAGCATCCGCGAAAGTGGCAAAATACCTGGGATGCAAAGGTCACACATCTACACACCATCCAACAGTCGATCGAAGCTATTTCCATGCCCAAAATGAAAAAAAGAGATAAACAATCATTAGAAGACTCAGAATAGGACACACACGTCTTACACATGGTTTCCTGATGTGCTCAGAAATCCACCGCTCTGTCAACAATGCAACGGTTGCCAACTGACGGTTAAACATATACTCGAAGAATGCCCGCTCAACCAAGATATGAGAATAAAGCATAAAATCCAAGGAAATGAAATAGAGATTCTTAGTTCAACCAATTTCTATTGTAAAATCATGCTTTCTAAAAGATACTAAACTTTATGATAAAATCTAATTCGTTGAAGCTACCAGAACTGTAATATCTCAAATGTGATACCTGATATTTGTAACAAAATGATACTGTAACATAAATATCAGTACCCGTGTCAATAACCATTGTAGTTGAGACACGTTAATTGAATAAAAAAAAAAAAAAAAAAAAAAAAATTCATTCGGAATCGGCGAAAAAGAGTGCACGGATTTATTTTCATTTCCTTTTTAATATCGCAACATTCAAAATATTAATTTTCTGTTTTCTCAAATCGATAAACTTCTCCCGGTTTTAACCAAATTCGTAAGTATTTATCAAATTTTCCCTCCCATTTAAAGGGGGAAAGGGGGAAACACGGCACTAGGGCAATCAGGTTGTATTTCGAGGGTTTTGGCAAAGCTGAATAAAATATCGACTCTATGCACAAGCAAGTTTTGACTCATGTCTTCAACAACTTTTTTTGGGGGGGAATTTTATAGAAACCATGTTTTAGTGCGGGAAATTTACGTCAATATATTACGGTCAATTTGAATGAGATTTCATTGATAAAGGGGTACAGAAAAATTTTTGTCGGGAGGCTTGACCAAAAAGGTAGTTTAGAATCGGGTTTTAAATTTTTATCAATTTTTTTGAAGTAACATTGCAGTAACTTTCTTCATGAATTTGTTCCTGCTAAAGAGAGAGATTTCCCAAATTGTTATTCCCGATATAGAACTCTTGTCTATGATGTTATTATTTTTTCGCAGACTTCACATACACCCCCCTACCCAAACCATAGGAAAAAATGGTGGATTAAAACATTGGATTGAGAAAAGGAAGGGAAAATCGACATTTGTCCACGAAAAAAGAAGGGTCGTTCATTTAAACGATTATTCAAAAAAATTTGGAAATCAATGAAACCCCCTTTTTTTTTTAAAAGCGATAGCATTTTTTCTTTTTTCCCCGGAACCAACGACATAAAGGGAGGTATTCAAAAATTTTTTTGGGGTTTTATATTCCAAACCCCAAACTTGTTGCAAAAGACTTTTTGAATAATTAAAAATGAAATTTTTGTCGGCAAAATTGTTTTTAAAATTTAAAGGGGGTTTTTAAATCGTCGTTCCATGGTACGTACCGCCCTTTTTAGATTAAGGGTTAAAGGGTTTAAATTAAACAAACAAATCCTAAATTCAAACACGCATCCAGGATTGATATCAAGTACATGTAAAAGGAATTAACCTTTTTTTATCAGTTATTTCTAGGATCAGCATTAAATTTTCCCCGATTGATTTACACCTTTAAAACTAAACAAAAGAGGCGGGAACTTCTCGAATCGAGTTCAAACCCTATTTTTTGGTTTCCCTTACAATTATAGCTACAACAAAAAAGTTGTTTTCTATTAGGTTTATTCCATGAATGGAAATAAATTTACCCAGCAAGAGTTATCCAGGGCATCTTGGGGGTTTTGTACTCATCAAGCAGTGGTCTTGAACCTAAATCTTCCCCCCAAGATTCGAAAGAATCTGATGATTTACGAAAAGGGAAATAAAACCAACTGCTAACATTTGAGAAAGGGGAATTTCAAAAACACTAAAAACCCAAGTACAACATATTTTAATATTTATGAAATGGATTATTGAATTAAATTTTTTCGAAAGTGAATAATTTTGGAACAGACTTGAAAATTTTCATTGATTTCCAGAAACTTTTTACCCAGTACACTTTTATTCATGTAAAATTTTTGGCCTTGGTACTGGAAGAATTTTTTGAAAAAAACCCACAAAATTTTCCCAAAAAAAATTTACTAACAATCAATATAAATCTTATGAAATTACCAACAATAATTTTGATTATGAATGTTTTTCTTAAAGGCGCACTTCTAAGATGACATTTGTATACCACCTTCAAAATTAAACTATGTTGGCAGACTCTTTGGGCTCAGCATTTTATAACAAAAAAATACTCTTTGAATAAAACCTTTCAATGCTGAAGAACAAAATCAAACCCTTCTGGGGTTTTCTTTAACTCCTGCTTAGAAGGAGAACCCAACTAGGGTTTTCGGAAATGGAGGCAGGAGCTAAAGAAAATAAATGATTCCAGAAGTGCCCAGTTGTGTCCTCCTAAAACCGAAGTTTTACAATGACCTCTTTTTTTTAAGGGATGAGAGAGTCTCGCCACTACCCTGTGGTCAGCGGTCACAGTCCTCTCACAGACAGAAGTATGTTTCAGAGGGATGAGTGTTGGACTGAGGAAGTAAATGAGGATCCATTCTGATCTGATGTCTGAAGCAGCAGGGTGCCTTCTTGACTCCCTCAGAGGCTTGACAGAAAGGACATTTAAGGAAATTTTCAGGATGAGTGTTTCTTAGTGTTCAAATGTTTGTTTCATGCTTTGACCTCTATCCAAATATCCAGCATTTTCATTTAGAATTTTGAACAACCTCGCCATAAGTGCATTTTTTTCTAAAATTCATTTTTTACTTTGAGCTCTAAAAATTGGCTAGAGAAAGTCGTCGGAAAGTGGAGGACGCTTATCCTTTCTAAATATATACCCAACATTCTGAAAGGAATATACTTTTAGTTTGTGATTGAGGGGTTTCTGTTAATTCTCTATTTTATAAAAAAAAAATTTCCATACGCATAACTTGTTTCATTGTTAAGAGTTAGTCATTGGGAACTGTACTTGAGCCAAGTTGACCCTACACTTGGACGCTGCGTACCTGCTTGCCTGACAGTGAAAACACTGATTTTGATTTCTGGTAATACTTAATTTAAAATATATACTTTTCAACTTTTTTTCATTAATCTTTTCGGTGTTTTGTAATATCTGTAAGTTCATTAGTCACAATAAGTTTAGATTAGTTTTCAATGAAAGACAAAAAGTTAGACAAATTTTCTTATAGGACTTGAATCTCACATGTTTGGGATAGTAGCTCTTCAGGTTGACTGTCATTCGATATTTGAAACAACATCCGCTCTCGCATTGGTAATGAAAGTACACTTGCATCAAAACCTCGAACAATGTGGAATATATTGAAATGCCAAGTCGTCTTTTAGGATGATTAATCCATTGGACTAGAATCAATGGGAAATTGCTCTAAAGAATCCTTCTCTGGTTGGAATCCCAGACGGTTTCAGAAACATTTCCGTTTTAGGATGTGCTCACCGGATGAGTGATAAGCTTTCTTTGCAGGGGAATTGACAAATAGCAGAAAAGGAGAAAATCTGTAAAATTGTAATTTAACTTCACACAACCCTGCATATATTTATGCAGGAGTAGGATTATATTCACCATTTTTATAGGAAGCGTCCGAGTTAATTAAAATAAAACATAACTATTCTCACGTAGTAGATTTATTGGATATGTAGGATCTCACCACAGATCTTCAGATGACAATAGCTTACCTTTGATTAGTTCATTAGAAGAGAAATAAAATAGATTAAGATAATTTCTAAATGAATCTAGAAATACTGTTTTGTTTCATATTGCATTTTTATAAGAATACCTATTTCAATTTTGTTTAAAATTATGCATTATCAGTTTTCCAATAAATAAATGGTTATAATATGTTGTTTCATTGATTCTGCCAAATACTTTTTTGATACACTCAATCATAAAAAATAAGGAAAAGAACTATACAAAATAATTAAAACATCCAATTTATATCAATATTTTGATTTTTAATGAATATATTTTATGTAAGTTGAACAAGTCTTTTCATTACATATTTTTATTTATTTATTAGAAACAGGTAAGACCTTTTTTACAGTTACAAAAGTGATATTCATCATACCTTAAACAACATACTTATTACTATAACTTAAAACTATAATTTCCATAGACAGACTATATATATATATATACTTTTATATCAATTATCACCGGTTTTTGGAAGGTAAATAATTCAGATGGAATATCATAAATATTATCCATTATTTATCACAGTGCCTACAGTATTTCATTTTTACTTTTAAAGATGACAGTGAAAGAGAAAATACCAAGATCTACTTTTGTTACTAGTTAACATATGTGATAGTTGGCAAGTGCATGCCATAATTACATCTGTGATTCTTGGTTTGAATAAATAAGTACTTTGAGAAGGTACATGGAGATCAATAAGACTACAAGTGGACAGTAAAGCTCAGCATTTAAAAGTTTGTGTAACAAACAGATATCCTATCTAAAATACCATCAAATTAGTCTTGATATTAGAAAACTATTATTTGATTCAATTCTAATCTTGTAAGATGATGTGTTATGATAATTATTTTTGAAATTATTGAAAACATGGTGTGCTTGCTATCAGGCATGCAGAAATGATCACCCTGAAAAGTTCTTTCGATAAAAAATCCCATATGTTGCATAGCTACGGGAGTGGCAAATATAAAATGAATATTATGTATTTGACACATTGAAATTAAAGAATGTCACCCTATTGCCAATGGTTCAGATATCAAACAGGATTCGAACCATTGCAAATAATACAAAATAAAATGAAAAAATACATATTCAGATGCCAGTACCTTGAACAACTTGTATAAACTAAACGACTACTCAATTAAATATTTATATATATATATATATAATATATATATATATTATATATATATATATATTAATATATAAACATCCTCAAGCGGGATTCGAAACCCACGAACTCTGGATCTCTAGTCAGACACTCTAACCAACTGAGCTATTGGGACTAGGTGCCTCCATGTATTTGTGAATCACTTTTCATTAATTTAATAGCTTGTCTGATATGCCACAATCTTTCTGTTCATATTTATATATATAAATACATACATATATATATATATATATATATTTACCTATATATAGTCTCCAAATTTGTTCTTGATTCATTCTATAAATTAAACTTACAACTTAATTTTAAAAAATAATTCATACACATTCAAGCATGTTTAGTTGTTATATATTATATTTTATGCCTATTATGAACATTTCTACTGTTTCTTGGGATTAATCAAACCATTATTATTGTATTGACTCAAAACTGCAGAAGGTTACAGAACGACATTGCTGTCTACATTTAAAATTATATTCATAAAACATACATATAATACAAAAGAACATAACATATACCTGGGTTCCTAAAAAAAATGTTTTCGTGAAGTAGTTGTGAATTCATATACCAAAAAATATTTTCATTATCAAATTTTGCAAAGAGAATGTTGAGCATTCTATATAAGTTCTACATCCTATCCTATATCTTTAAAGTTACAATACAAAACATCAGAAAATATAACATATATCACAGAGTTCTTTTCAAGTCATTCTACAAAAATACTAACAAACCATACTTAACAATACTAAATAAAAAAATGCAAATTCGAAAAATAATTCAACAATGGAAATCATTTAACCCATGATGATACAAGAGGTTTTTTTAGAAATTCAAATTCCCAGAAAACATGTTGATGAAATAGTTAATCTCTTAGTCAATGTTATTTTGTAGTTGTCAAATTCAAATTCCCAGGAAACATGTTGATGAAATAGTTAATCTTCTGGTCAATATTACTTTAGGGTTTTCAATTTATTTATCTACCATACATAAATCAATTATTGTTAAACCGACAGGTTAAAGAACTGTCAGTGGCCATTTGATGTATTTAATTTCATGCCAATAAAAATAATTTATCATAAATATCAGTTATAATTGAAGACAAATGGGAAAAACTTATTGACATAAACTTCCAATGATCATTGTTTCTGTTCTCATGCTCATGGGAGGAGGAAACAATAAGCAAAAAAATAATAATGTAACTGAAAACACAGCCAGATTTTTTGTTACAGACACTAGGCTTGTTTTGGTTTGCAGTAGGGATGGTCCTAGAACCGTTCAAAGTAGTTAGAACCGATTCGGAATCGTCCTGACTTCGAACCAAAACAAACCTTGTATATTTCTCCTGTTGCCTCCTGTGATATTGATACACAAATTTTGGGTCTCTGTTGTATTACTTGACTTTCTTCAGATTCACCTTCGATGGATGCTTTCACAGTTGGATCTATGTTCTGTGTTTCATGGAAAACATCTCATTGAATAATTCAATTCAATTCAATTTATTCATATCATTCCATTTTGTGTACATATGCAACTATAAATAATGAGTTATAAAATATGATAAAATGGGGTACAGAAAACCAGATAACATCCACATCGCCTAAGCTTCAAGAGCTTGTATTGCGGTTTGATATCCTCTGATTTTCATATCTACTTGTTTACAAATTATAATCATCTTTCTAGTACCATTTTTCAGATGATAGAATCTCTCAAATTTTTCCTAAACAGGTGGGTGATTATAGATTAGACGTTCATTTACTGTAAGGACTATTCGAAAATTGTATTATACATATTCTGATTTCGTCCGATAATATCCTTGATAACACGTTTGTAGGAATTCAATGTATTTAATTTCTTAACTTGTAGTGGAAGCATATTGTATAACCTGGATCCATAAAAAAGTATATTTCTTTGGGAGTGATTTTTTTCATCAAGGGCACCTTAAGTGACAGATTTTCAGTGAATCTGGTGGATCGTGAATGATTTATAAAAATTAATTTTTCTTTGAATACCCAGATCAAAGCACTGGTAAGCGTAAACGTTTCTGATCATAAAAATATTGGATTCATGATAGAGAGACCTCGTGAGATAACGTCCTGTTTTTCTTTAGCATAATTTTAGAATAGAGTTTTGGAGCAAGCTGAATATTTTTTTAGAACATTATTATAGAGACCGCCTAGATAATGATACAATATCTTACCACAGATTCTACTAGTGAGTTATATAATAATATTAGATTGTTTTTATTAAGTATATCTCTTAGAATATAGAATCTGTGGTAAAGACTTCTAATTCGTTTTATACGCATTACTTTTGCTTGATCATCCCATCGATGTGCTGATCTATAACAATGCCAAGGTATTTCATTGAGGTAGTTTTATCAACTTGTGGACAGGTACATTTTATTATATTTTTTTTACAGGTGAATTTGTGTATTTTCAGTAGCTCATTCCTAGGTTGGTCTGTGGCTTGAAGAGTAAAGGTAATATATTTTGTTTTTTTTATATTCAAGCTCAAAAATTGTGATTTAGCAGGTCTGGATTTTTTAAGATCCTCTTCTGCTACTTTATACAAATCAGCCCATGTATCACTGGAAAACACTATGGCAGTATCATCAGCATATGATATTAGGCTTCCTTGGATTTGTTTTATTTCAAAATACTGTTTAGATATATGAGAAATAGTATAGGACCTTAAGTACCTTGTGGAACTCCGATGTTTATTTCTAGTGAGTCACTAGATGGTTATCAATTTTACTTGTTGAGTTCTATGGTCCAAGTAATTTCTCATGACCTCAAGGGCTGGACCACGTATACCTACCTTGTATAATTTATCAATCAAGACACCATGCTGGACGGTGTCAAACGCTTTTACTGGTCGAGAAAAACAGCCATACATTTTTTTTGAGCCCTCAAGGTGAAAATTATCTGTCTACTTATTTCCAATACTGCATTCTGTGTGCCAATATTTTCTGGAAACCAAATTGGCTCCATGATATTATTGAATGTTTATTGAAAAACTCATAAGTCTATCTTTCATGCATCGTTCAAATAATTTAGCAAAATTATTAATTACTGAAATCGATTATGGATTTGTTAGTTCTTCATGCTTACCGGATTTATATACAGGGGTCACTAAACAATTTTCCACTGCTGAGGAGCAACCACTCTGAATACTAAATTTATGAGATGTACCAGGGGTTTTATCAAGATAGTATGATTTTCTTTATGATTTTGCTGGAATTCCATCTGGACCAGGAGAGACATTATTTTCAAGATTGATATTTTTTCAATGAGTTCATTTCAGTAATTGGAGTTAAAAATATGAGAAGATAGTGCTGAAGATTCATTTAAGAATTGTATAGGTAATTCTTCCACTTTTCAATCTTTCCAGCCATTTCTGCTACCAATACTTACAAAATACTTATTGAAAATGTTTGCTTTTCACTATTATTTGAAACAATTTTTCCATCAGGGGATTTCACAGGTATATCTTTCAGATTTTTTTTAGTGACAGTATTGTTTGAGGCCTCAATCATCAACTCACAAGTTTATTTAGTGTTTCCGTATACTTCCATTATTTTTTTATTTATAATAATCATTTTTAGTAGTTTTTATAAGCTTAGTCAATCTATTTCTATATTGTGTGTATTGTAATTTATTTTCTTCAGAATAATTATTCAGTAACCGCTTTTAGATAATCTCTATGTTTTATCGATTGTATTAGGCCACAGGTTATCCATGGTTTATTTTCTTTTGTTCTGAGGTTCTAAGTGTTATTTTGTATGTTGCTTTGTTAATGTAGTTCTGTTTTTAGATCGAGTATATCATATGCTTTCTGTATGTTATTATTGTTTAGAACATCATTCCATGATTCAATTTGTAAATATAAATTGAGTTTCTGTGAATCGGTTTTCTTTATATAATTTTGCTTTGGTGATAGGTTACTATTGTAACGAACCTAGGCCGGACCTGTCGCCTCACACGTTGCCATCGACAGCGATGAGATCATCCCCGGAGATATTCGAGAACCATCCAGTCGCTCTTCCGCGGAAAACAACGGTCAATATTGGAAACAATTGGCACGGACAGTCTGAACGAGCCCATACGATCGAGCTATACAGTGGAGTAGTAATATAAATTAAGTTGTAGATTTAAGTGTGAAATAAATTATTAGAACCAAGTTAAGTTTATTTACGTTAGAATTGGTGTCAGAAGTGGGATTTTGAAAATAAACAAGTGATCGTGGAGTGGATAGTCAGAAAAATAAATTGATAGACCTTTTTGTACGCCCATTTGGAACACGTATACCACTCCCAGCTGAAAAATCGCTGTCAGAAATCGGGCGAATCCTTACAAGAATTTGAAACTGACATTGCACGCTTGGTTCGTCTCGCATATCCAGCCATACCGGAAAATGTAATGGAGCGATTAGCGGTTCAGGCATTCTTGGATGGACTCCGTGACCAAGAAACCAGACAAGCGTTGATATTAGCTCGTCCAACACATCTTGTAGGCGACTGTACGAGCTTTGGAATTGAAGCAGCAAAACAATGCTGCAAAACCCAAAGTAAAGTTCAAACGATTGAGGAAGACTCACGAGCCTGCTAACTTGGAAGCTGCCATAAGAAAAGTGATGAAGGAAGTGTTGCCTGAGAAAAGACAGATAAGATGCCGGAATTGTGGAAAATTGGACATGTCGTAGCAAATGTCCAACATTCATCGACTCCGATGCAGGAAAACTAAAAGGTCGACGAAGGGCAATCGTCGGCATGTGTCCGAGCAAGCCTCGGTTAACAAGCATATGGCTATCCTTCGCGACAGAACAAAGGTGTCTTCGTAGACGGTCTCATCAATACGAGCCTTGCACCATGCTGCTAGATACAGGTGCGACTTAGGACAATTCTCGGGCCTTCCTTTCCAGAACCCCGGAACGGATTGAACCGACAACTTGGAAGCTACGCACAGCAACAGGGGAGCCAGCTACTGTATGGCGAGCTACCGATTGAAATAATTTTGGGCAGCACTAAAGTGAAACATCAGGCATGCAGCGACATCGAAGACGCTGCAATCATCGGAATGGACATCATAAATTCCAGAGGGTTTGAATTGGATTTCAAAGGCGGCGTCCCTCGTGTCAGCGGAGAAGAGCTGGTGCTTCATGGGAGAAGTGAGGGGTTGATCCGTGTGTTGTTGGCTGAAGATGAAGCGATCTGAGAGGGCTGAAACCATTCTGGAGGCTCGCTTGGACGGGAGTACGAGCATGAAACGTGGTGATGTTCGAGCCCAAACTTCATGATGAGAAAATTGGGCGAGGGATTGCACTAGGGAAGACCTTGTTGCGTGCTGACCAATTTGTGCCCGTAAGGGTCATGAATGTCAATTATTTTCCAGTGACCTTGAAGAAAGGAACAATATTGGGGCACTGCTCGCCAGTTTCCTCAGTGATCCGAGGTAATCGAGGACGATTAGCCAACCCAACAACTTGCCCACAGAACTAGAGAAATTGTTGCCATCTCTTCCAAAGATATAAAACCAGCTCAACAGCCCAAACTAAGAGATTTAGTTAAGAAGTACCAAGACATCTTCGATACGGACAAGGAAAAGGAGGTCGAACTAATGTGGTCCAGCACAAGATTGATACTGGGGTGCCCGACCGATCCGGCAATCAGCAAGAAGACTTCCTCTTGCCAAGAAGGAAGAGGCTGACAAAATAGTCAGCGATATGGGAAAAGAAGGAGTTATCGAACCATCTGACAGTCCCTGGTCCTCAGTCGACTGGTGAAGAAAAAGGATGGATCGACAGCTTTTGTGTAGACTATCGCCAACTTAATAATGTCACGAAGAAGGACAGTTACCCTCTCCGAGAATAGATGACACCCCAGACACGTTGGCTGGTTCCACGATTTTCTCGACCCTTGATCTGAAGAGTGGATACTGGCAAGTAGAACTGGCTCAGGAAGATCGAGAAAGACTGCTTTACCATCGGCTCAGGATTGTGGCAGTTCACCGTTATGCCATTGGCTCTGTAATGCTCCGCCACATTCGAAAGATTGATGGAAACAGTACTGAAGGGACTCTCATGGAACACGTGTCTAGTGTATCTCGACGACATAATTGTGGTCGGCAGATCGTTTGAGGACCACGTGAAAAACTTGGAGGAAGTATTCCTGCGACTGAGGAACTCGGTTGAAACTGAGCCCTAAGAAATGCCATCTGTTCCAAAAGAAGTACGATACCTCGCCACGCTTGTCTCTGGGGAAGGAGTAGCAGTGGGCGACCAGAAGATCAAAGCTGTTAAGGATTGGCCCATCCCAAAAGACATTCACCAACTTCGAAGTTTCCTTGGTTTATGCACATACTATCGCCGATATGTGCTGGGATTCGCTAACATCGCTAAACCACTGACCAAGCTCACGGAAGGCCAAACAAAGTTCCAGTGGTCCGAAGAATGTCAAGACTCATTCAGGAAGCTGAAAGGAGCTTTGATCAACGCACCTATACTGAGCTATCCCTACCCAAAGGGAAATTCATTTGGATACGGACGCCAGCAACGTGGGACTTGGAAGCTGTCCTATCTCAGATCCAGGAGGGACAGGAGAAGGTCATTGGTTATTTCAAACGCTTAGCAAACCAGAGCGCAATTACTGTGTCACCAGGCGGAGCTGTTGCTGTTGTAAAGGGAGTGGAACACTTCTACAAGTACGTGTATGGAAGAAGATTCCTGTTGAGAACTGACCATGCAGCTCTCAAATGGCTCTTACAGTTCAAAAATCCTGAGGGTCAAGTAGCCGTTGGATCGAGAGACTCCAAGAATTCGATTTCGAGATCGAACATCGAGCCGGAACTAGCCATAAGAATGCAGATGCCTTGTCGCGAAGACCATGTCCAGATGATTGCCTCACATTGCCGTGAGCAGAAGAGAAAGAAGCAACACTTTGTAGAACGCGGCATGGATGCAACTGGAATGACAGCAAGATCCAGAAAGACCAAGAGAGAGACCCCGACCTTGGCTTAGTCGTCAGCTGGAAGAAGGGCAATCGAAGACCATCATGGCAGGAAGTCGCAGGTTACTCGCCGGCTGTTAAGTCCTATTGGGCACAATGGAACTCTCTTATTCTGGACAATGGGATCCTGAAACGTGTGCTGGAGCCGATATTGGTGGGAAGACGACGCCAAATAATTGTTCCCAGGAACAGAAGAGAGGAAGTGCTGGGAAATCCATGATGGAGTCGCCGGAGGACATCTGGGAGTGACGCAGACCCTGCAGAAAGTGAGGCAACGGTTTTACTGGGCCAATTGTCAGCTTGACGTCCAGGACTGGTGCAGGAAGTGCGCTGTATGCGCTGCTAGCAATGGACCTAATACGACCCAAGGCCCCGATGCGTCAGTACAACGTAGGCAGCCCGTTCGAGAGAATCGCCATTGACATCGCCGGCCCGTTTCCCGTATCCGACCACGGGAATAAATACATCCTTGTGGCAATGGACTACTTCAGTAAGTGGGGGGAAGCCTATGCCCTGCCAACCAGGAAGCCATCACCGTCGCCGACGTCTTGGTGAAAGAGTGGATATGTCGATTCGGTATTCCAATGGAGCTGCACTCGGATCAAGGCAGAAATTTCGAATCAACCTTTTCCAAGAAATATGTCTACTGCTGAACATCCGAAGACAAGAACCACGGCCCTACATCCGCAGTCCGATGGAATGGTGGAACGGATGAACAGGACGATCAACCGCCACTTGCCAAGGTTGTCTCTGACCATCAAAGAGATTGGGACCAGTATCTTCATTTGTTCCTGATGGCCTATCGATCCGCAGTACACGAGTCAACCGGTCAAACTCCTGCTAGTATTATAATGGGCCGAGAACTGCGACTGCTTTGTGACCTGAAGTTTGGGATACCGCCAGGACAAGACACTGCGGGAGAGGACTACGCCAGCAAACTTCGCAGAGAATGGACGACATCCACGAACGAGTCGGTTGAACATCCAGAGTGCCAGCGATAAAATGAAGAAGACCTATGACATCAAGGCCGACGCTGGAGGATTTAAGGTTGATGACCTGGTTTGGCTGTACAACCCCAAACGTCGTCGTGGACTATCACCAAAGTTCGGAACTTGTGGAAGGCCGTATAAAATCGTGAAAAGGATAAACGACCTTGTGTACCGAATCCATAAGCCACCCCGAGGAAACCAAGGGTCGTCCATTTCAACAGGTTGGCCCTTACGCTGGAAACCATGACCAAGTTCGCACCCTCAAGCCACCGGAGGATGATATGACGTTCGAGAGTTTATGTCCTTGTATTCAAACGGGCAGAAAGTTCTACATGGGGTTACTAGAGAGGAGTCACGAGACCTTTCGAGGTGCCTGCTGACTACGCACTAGCGCACTGTGTGGCAGAAGATCTTCGAATGTCCAGGGGCATCGCCGTAGTGTTCTCAAGAAATTTGGTCAACTCAAACACTGCGGAGCAGAATCCAGAAGTTGGTGGGTGCTACAGTTGAAGAAAGGCCAGAGAAACATCTACTACCTAGTTACCAAGAGGCATTCCCAAGATAAACCGTCCTATGAAGATGTCTGGAAGAGTCTCACCAAACTAAGAGATACTATGGTGGACCAGAATCTGGCGGATCTAGCAATTCCAAAACTATCCTGTGGTATTGATGGGTTGGACTGGAGAGTCATAAGAAGTATGCTGGAGGCGATATTCAGATCCAGCGGCGTCAGGATTTTGGTTTGCTGTAACCCTCTTCCACGACCGATCATGAAGACCGTGGAGTGTTACTTCCATCGAACTTCACGGTGCAGATATGGGGAGTCATGCAGATATCGTCACACTCCAAGGATGAAATTTCGGGACGAAATGTCTTTAAGAAGGGGGCAATGTAACGAACCTAGGCCGGACCTGTCGCCTCACACGTTGCCATCGACAGCGATGAGATCATCCCCGGAGATATTCGAGAACCATCCAGTCGCTCTTCCGCGGAAAACAACGGTCAATATTGGAAACAATTGGAACATGCCGTCGCCAACTGCCGGAATTCGAAAGATCGGGAATCCTGTGACGGAGATAAATAGGTAGCCCTCAAGATGGCACGGACAGTCTGAACGAGCCCATACGATCGAGCTATACAGTGGAGTAGTAATATAAATTAAGTTGTAGATTTAAGTGTGAAATAAATTATTAGAACCAAGTTAAGTTTATTTACGTTACACTATTATTGTTATTATTTCGATACCGATAGCTATCGCAAAATGATCGGATAAGTCGCTCTTTATTACCATTGGTTTGATTTTAGTAGATTTTTTCAGTGACTTATTTCTTAAAAAAATGTGGTCTATTATACTTTCAGAATTTTCGGTTACTCTTGTGAATGTATTTATAAAGGAAACAAATCCATGCTCTCCAAAATTGTTGATGTATGTATTTACGTCATTTGCAGTAGTATCATGAAGGTTTATATTTATATCACCAAGAAATCTTTCAATCTGTTCATTATTTATATTTGAAATATACGTTTTTATGTCTTCAATGAATTGTGATTGGTTAGTTGAAGGGGGTCTGTAGGAGGCAGTGATTCCAATAGTATTATTATTCTTATTCAGGATTATCCTTAATAATTTCGTTTCTGTTAGGTTAAATAATTGTATATTAGCAGGCATATCTTGTTTGACGTAAACAATCAAACCATCACTTTTATTTATGGCCGATTCATTGTGATAGACATTGAAATTTGGAATATTGAAATCTCTCACGTTATCAATGGCCCATGTTTCTGAGAGAACTATTACATCAATATATTCAATTTCGTCTTGCAAGTATATCATCAGTTCATCAAAATGTTTTCGGATACTTCTTATGTTAAAATGTATCACATTTAAGTGTATTCTATCGTTAACATATCTGAAACATTCACTTATATCATTACATATTTTAGTCTCAATGTCACCCTCCCTATCCAGAATATCAAGAAACTCTATCATCCTTTAATAATAATGCACATATACAATCAAGTGAGTAATGATAAAGGAAAGACAGCTACGAAGAAGCTGATTAGGTAGTTCAAGTAGGCTGAGTTGCATCAGTCTCCCAGCTATATACACTATATACTAATCTATACATTTATATTACAGTATGAAAGTGTTTTACTTCTGTTGATATTACTTCCAGGTGAGATATCGATAAAAGTTTACTTTTCGAAATTCATTGATAATGATTCTACTAGTTTTCCTTAATTATTATAAGTCACTATAGCTGCTGAAGTAACTAGATTTAGAAACTATGTTTTATGCATTCATTCAAAAAAAAGAAAAAAAAAACTTAAAGCAAGAAAATTATTAGTAAAAAAAAAATAATAATAATATTCGTATTAATGGACATAATTAAACATATATGGTAAGTTCGTCAAACCTCATTTAATTTGGTTAGGTCTTCTTCTTTATTGATAGTTTGGATTTCATTTCGGCATTTCACATATATTTTTCCATTTTCAGTCCATACTGATGTCTTTGATAATTTATTTATAGCCTTTGTCATCAGCTCAAGTCTCCATTGGGTTAGATCTTCTTTTATAACAACACCAGATCCCTTTAGTAATTTTTTGTTTTTGTAGATGTTTTGTTTTGTGTTTAAATTTCTGAGCCTCATGAATATCCCTCTAGGTTTTTTTCCTGCATCAGTCCCAGTTTTTCCGATTCTTCGACAAACTTCGATATCATCGATAGATATTTTCATGTTCATTTTTGTATTAAATAGGTCCATAATTTCTTTTTTTATGTTTTCTCCTACTTTTTCCTTATAATTGAAAATTCTAATGTTTAATTTTTTGGTATCCTGCTCCAAACAATCAGCTCTCTTTATTATTTCCTGATTTTCCATTTTCAACTTGATGAGATCTTTGTCTAATTTTTCGATGGCTATTTGATTATTTTTCTTCTCTTCGTTGTAATCCTTAGAAATATTCTTCAGTTTTGTTCCAATGTTTTGAGTTTCTCATCCACGCTTTTTGTTATAGCTTCAGACACATTGTTTACAAGCGTTTTTATGAATGTCTCGTCTTTCAACACTGAAAGTACAGCCAGGTTCACGACGCCTTTTATTTCGTCCTTGATTTCTCGTGTCATTACCATTTTTTTTTTGTCCACTTTTCTTATTACACTATCTTCCACTTTATACAGAGTAACGTTTTTTAACAGTTTGATTCATATACTTCGTTTATTTTATTTATATAGCCGGGAGTACTGAATAGGTGTTTACACTCCGAACGGCATGATACGAATTAAAACAGGATACATCATGAAATAAAGGCCAGGTTGAGTTTTTCTTAGGAAATGTCTTCACTCAAAAGGTTTCAGAACTCTGTATGCAATATAAAAATTTGTGGAAAAAAAAGGAATAAGACCTGAAGAAATAATCATATGAAAAAAAAAGGAAAATTGTCATATTTCTCTTTTTTATTTTTAAATAATTAACAAAAACTAGTTAAAATTAAAATGATCACAAAATCTGCACTTTTTTAATTACTGCAATGAAAAGTTTGTTATTGGTATTCAGGCTATGCTAATAATTCTAATCAACCTGAATAAAACTTCATATATATATATCACTTTTTGAATTTTTGACTTCCTGATAAAAAATATCCAGGGCCAAACGTTTAGTAACAATCAGTTTGTGTGTTGATTACTCTATTGTGAGCTAACTAGAGCAACTCTACTACCAGCCAACAAAAAAAATAAACAAATTTGATTCCGAAAATACCAGCCCACTCTCAATAAAAGACTATTACGAGAAATGATAGAAATCAAGAAAGATAAATTCAACATCAACAAAAGAAATCACGAATACTTGAACATGATATTTGAAAAGTGTCTTATGAACTGTATTCCAAACATTTTCTATGATTGTACAAGGAAAATATACCATATAGAAAATATGAGTGAATTTTGTTGAAATTGTGTATATATGCTCTATATATAGAAGATTAATTTTTCCAATAGTCTGAAATTTCAAGTTATCAATAGACTGCATAAAAGTCAACATACAATAACTGTAGCATGCACATATACTCATATCATCAAGATAAAAACAGCGCATGTGTAAATTTGACAAATATTGATTGGATCAGGGACCCCAGAAAGAATGTGTTTTTGACTATGTTCTGTTAGGTTTAAAATAATTTTTTTCAGATATTGGCACCAGAAATATCTGTGTGCCTCTAGTGACTTAACTGAAAGTTGCATGGAAACCACTCAGGATTGATTATGATCATGATCTGTCATGATGGATCACAATTGATCTGGACTGAATACGTCTGATCTGTCAGCTACTGAATCGGAGGTCGTCCCCAGGTATCTTCAAAATTAGCTCTTAGAGGGAGAATCTTCCCAGCAACAATAAAAATATCCCCAGAATAACGATAACTATTAACATTTTAGAATACCTTTTCCTAGCAGGCTCCACAGATTCCTCTGGCAGAATGGCACCAAATTGTGGCAAATCGAATGTACTACAAAAAATAAAATTATTACTATCTCTATAATAAGTAACAAGTTATACACATGATAAACATGTGAGTAGTACCTCTCTCGCTAAAAATTATATAAATTATATATATATATATATATATATATATATATATATATATATATATATATATATATATATATATATATATATATATATATATATATATATATATATATATATATATATATTATATATATATATATTTAAGAGGGATTTCTTGGGTTATGGTTCTTCAGACAAATTATAAAAACTTATTTAAAATTTATTGTTTAAAATTTTTAAAATAACGTTTCGCCTGGAGGCCCCGGGGCTTCATCAGATTTCTACAACACATATTCCGTTTTAAATGGTTTATTGTTTAGCACATTGTGCTGTTTGGAGATGTTTTCTTTCGTTTTTACCATTCTAGTGTGCAATAACAAACAAAAATTGGTATCGTTTGTTCTTTATGAGTATGGTTTGGAGTGATCTTAAATATATATATATATATATATATATATATATATATATATATCAGATATATTTAAAATTAATTTAGGCAGCTCAAGAGCATCCATAGTCTCCATGAAATTTGTATGAACAGAAAATAGTGTTTCAAAACTAATCTAATGTTGGTACAGTTTTATTCAAATTAAAATATAAAAATGTGTGTATTTTTTTAAATGTTTGTGTGTTTATTCCTTTGCATGCAAACTTTTTCAGAGACACAAGCTGAAGATTGTAATTCTTGTGACAATATCGATTGGTTTTTGACAAAACATCATAAGCGATAAAAGTAAAATTCCGCAGGAAGCTTTTTTTTCTTACACTGTCTTTATTTCAATACTCAGAACTCTCAAAATGTGTAGGACTCTATTTATTTCGGCGAAAAATCGTTCAAGTGAATAAAATCCAGTGCAAGTTATTATTTTCATTGAATATTGTTGCATATTATAGTTTGTCAAAACAATTTCAAAGTTTCTTCGATTTGGATCTGTCACTTAAGATACTCATGAGATGTTTTGTTGGTATCAAATTCGATATTTTGAACAGCTACAAAGCGTAATCTCGCAATATAACGTCATGCAATTTTTAGGTTAAAGTGCACTCCACTTTGCAGTAATTGTTATTAGGTTTTTACGTGTTACGTTGTTCTGTCATCATGGGAATAAAATATGATCATAGCTTACAGAAACAGAATCGTAACCGACAAGATTTTCTGGCATTTACGATCATCTGTCAGTAGCATATTGTCGTAAATGTCTGAACACCCTGTAGAGTACATTATTTGATTTCATTTTTGAACTGGTCAAGGTAATGTTATTTTTCGGAACATGCCTTGTTTTATTGTGTCAAAGTTTCAATGTAAAAAACACTAAATACCCATTCATAAAAAAAGCTTCTGATGGTTTGATCGGGGAGTTTTCAGTCGAGCCATAATAAATGAGATTCATTCACTTGATAATTGTTCTTGTTCCTATTTAAATAAATGTTGTTTTTCTATTTTTCTACAAAAGCTAGCCGTGAATAACCCCAATTCACAATATTGGCGTTTACAATAAAATATAGCAATGATTGGTATTTTGTTGAAACCAAACTTGCACTTACAATAATGATTTCAAGCACATATGTCCAAATGAGCATAAATAATATGTTGCATCACGTGTAGATTATCATAAGTAACAATTTGGTTGAAAAATCCAATTTTCAACAAATTTGTTGCTTACAATGTTTTGTCAAAAACCCAATGATCTGTTATATTGACAGATTTTTATTAATATAAATAAAATACTACCTACTGAACCAAATGAAAAGAAACTCACATTTTTGGAGGTGTTCTAACTGGAGGCTTCCGATGAATGATGGGCAAGGCACCAAACTTCAAATATCTTTTACCACCAGGTTTCGTAATAAAGTCTTCTTCGGTGAAATGATCTGAGCAAATTTACCAATGGTGTCTACACCTTCCAACCCCAGAAAAAATGACCACTGCTGAGTTCTCCTAGGTTCTTCAGGAAATCTATTACATTGATATGAGGTTAATAAATTGCATAGGTATTCAAAATGATATAAAGTGGTTTCAAATTTCACAATAAATATACACAATCCAATTTTCCATTAAAATTAATATTCGTCAACCATGTCGTTGGTTATAGGAATCTTGCATAATTGATGGGATGAACTCGATTTGAAACATACATAGGCCAAGAAAATAGTTAATGGTATTTACAGACCCCAGAAGACCTGCGCAGGTTGAATCACCCAGAAATACCTTATATTTTGTTCTATAAAATATTTTGAATTGTATTGATGAATGAATCCTTTGCATTTTGAATAATTCCAGATATTTATCAAGACCTGAGATGGATGATTTCTAAAAAGGAAATCTGCAAAGATTTTGAGTGATTCAATAATTTGGAACATAACCTTAAAAAGGCGAGAAAGAATGAATGGCAATTGGATTTGAATAAAACTTTAGAGAGTTCAACTTGATTAATAGACACTTAGTTTATCATAATTGTAGTGAAAATCAACAGCCAAACTTACCGGTGGAAAGATCTCGGCTGATTCTCGATGAATTTCTCTTCACAGGATATGAACTTTGGAACCATGATTATTATATATACAACCACAAAAACAGTTTCTCAACTGAACTGGGAGGTGAATCAACAGGACGGGAAGTAATAAAAGTAGTTTAGAGTTCAAATCGACACTTACAAAATTTCTAAAGCCATTACCGACGCAAACGAACGACACTGAATGTACCAAAAATTTGATGACAAGTGACATTTATTCTCAACATTTGATTCGTCGAAAAATGTTTAAATCCCCTCCAAAAAAAAAAACAAGTGAACGTTGGTTCCGCATGCGCACAGCGAAAATGCTCAAATGAAAAGGTCTATAACCACAAAACTCATCGCCAAATTGAGCCGCCATCTAAAATTCATGAATTTTTACAAAGAAATCATGATGTTCGACCCCAAACCCCCCCTCCCATACTAATTTTGAATAGAATCGAACTATAATCATAAAACTGGTCCGCCATATTGGAGCCGCAATTTTTTTTTTGCACAAATTCCATAATGCACCGGAACTATGAACACCTGCCAAATTTCACGTTGATTGGACAACTAGGAGGGGGTCAAAATCCACTTGCAAAATTTGAACTAAAGATACGTGAAATTAAATGAAAGGTTGTAAACACATTTCATTTTGTTACTCGATCGGCCAGGTTGTCTGCAGTCATCTCTTAGAGATGAGAAATGATTTGTTTTGGGACAAACATTCGCCCCAAACGGATTAATTTTCAATTTTGAATGAAAAAATTAAAAAAGCTGCCAGAGCTGAGGTTTGAACCCAGGTCACCCACGCTCCCTTTCGTAAACTTAAGCGTCAGACCGCTCGACCAACTCGGAAGATACTTTACGTTGAAAGTATTACCAATCTGTTGCTACATTGGTATGGTTGCTTTTTCCGAAAAAAAGGACAAACAAAACTTCTGTCCAGGCAGTCAATGATTTTTCTTATGTTTGCTGTGAGTACTAACATTTTTAAATATTTCAGTCTGTTCGATTGACCAGGCTTTCTGCCGCCCGACTTAGCCTATTAGCTCTTGAACGCTAATAGTAAAGTAATATTAGATTTTAGCTTCAGAAAGTTAAGGGACTGCCGTAACTTTTTACTGTAGATTAGTGATGATGTTAGGAACAACATTTAAAAAGTTACCAACCGTAAAGTGTGTGCCTAATTAGTTATTTAACAAATAAGAAGCCAAATTACGTTGTATATTATATATAAAAAAATGAATAACTAATGGTGCCATTCCCAAAAATAAAAATAAAATTACATCAAAAAGGTAAATACAATTTTTCTTTCAAATAAAAACTGTGAGCTGCAAAATGTTTTTGCTAACATGCGAAAATGTGAGGCGGCGACTCCGAAGAGCAGCGCTGGAGGAGCACGCAGCCATGAGCGCTTTACAGTAAATTTGTTATAACTTTTGATCTAATTAGTCAAATTTAGCTAAAAAAAATTTAACTGAAAGAAGAAAAAAGTAGCCAACAAGAAGTCATGTTTTCAAAGACCAAAAACTCTAGTTCAAAATGTGATATTAAAAGTGGATGTGATATTAAAAGTGGAGGCCACACGGCGTCTCCAAGAATAATTTTGACCTTAAAAAAATGTGAAAAACCCCGCGGTTAGCTTTGTATGATTTTTCAAAGTTGGTGTTTCCTTAATATTTTCGCACTATCGAAGGGCTGTTTTAAGGCGGAATTTGGCCCGGCAAAATATTTTGTATATTACGTCATATTCATTGCCTCTTAAAGATTTATTTCAGCATGGAAAATTCTCGAAAAATCCCGCGGTTAGCTTTGTGTGATTTTTCAAAGTTGGCGTTTTGTCTATTTTTTCGCATTTTGGAAGGGCCGTATGAGGCGAAATCTTGCCGGCAAAATATTTTGTATATCAGGTCTCAATTACTGCCTCTCCAAAAATCATTCTGGCCTAAAAATCTCGGGGAAAATCCTAAGGTTATGTCTGTAGGATTTTTCAAAGTTGGTGTTCCCTTAATATTTTCCCACTTTCAAAGGGCCGTTTTGAGGCGAAATCTTGCCCGGCAAAATATTTTTAGTATTACGTCATATTCACCACCTCTCTCAGAATCATTCCAGCTTAAAAAAATCGCGAAAAACTCTGCTGTTAGCTTTGTATGATTTTTCAAAATTGTTGTGTCAATTTTGTCGCATTTTGGAAGGGCCGAATGAGGCAAAATCTTGCCCGGCAAAATTATTTGTATATTAGGTTTTAAAACCCCCATCCGAAAAAAATCGGAAAAAGTCCTACGGTCAACCCTATAGGATTTTTCAAAATTTGCGTTTTTTATATGTTTTCGCTTTTTCGAATGTCCGTCTTGAAGCTAATTTTTGCCCAGAGATATATTAAGTGTTTCATCCACCGTAGAAGAGTTATTCCAACCTGAGATTATCGCGGAAAGTCCTGTTATATATTTCAGATTTGACCTTCCATACTTTGATATACTGAAATAGATTTTTTCAGTGTACAATTTTGCTCTGCAAAATATTTGATGGTATTGATTTAATATATTTTATTAACATCAGAAAAATAAAAAAATATCGGGATGGTATTTTTCCTTCACAACTACCTCAATGATTCTGAATTTTTGCATGATATTCAAAGATTTGCCATGACAATAACATTAGAAATTAAGTAAAATCTGTATGAGACTGAATGCTGATGCGACCCAATATTTGATTCATTACCCATGAAATTAAATCCATGGCCAGTACAATTTTGTCTTTAGCCACGTATTCGTGGCTGGGCCACGTTTTCAATTGTGGTGTGATATCAGTTATTGTATCGATCAGCCATGAGTTTATCGACGCGGTATATCTCGGTAAATGTTTTCACACTGGTTTATCATTAAATTAAACCGGCGAGTGCATGAAAGCGGCTCAGGAGTGGGCGTAGAGCAGCAGATTCATAATTTTTCAAAATACCCATAAAATTGATATTTCATAATTTTTTTCCACCTACACCCTACTGGTATGTTATTGTCTAATCATTGGAATCAGTTTTTATGAGATATCTTCCAGTGATCAAAATATTGCTCAACATAACGAATAAGATAAATTTTGTACTTTTTTTTGCTTTTTTATCAATGATATACCTACATGAGTATCTCTCTTATATTGGAAATCTGAAAAGTTCATTAGATGAAAATGAAATTTAGCCAATTATATTTTTGTGTACCAGTTAAAAAAATTTACATAAATGTCTCTTTGATGCCCATTATGAGTTTATAGATAAGCGCCAACTTTTACCAGGTTTTTTTTTATGACATCAATCATAAAAGTTTGCCATTTGTTGCAAACTATTTGGTACTTTAAACTCATCCTTGAAATGAATATCATACACAAGATATTTTTTGTGAATTTGTTCATGGGTTTTACTTCTGAACAATGGGTTCTTTACTTTATCAACCCACATTCTGAATCTGGTCTAGGAAATAGATAGCGTTTACTTCACTAATCCACACAGTTTGGCATACCTAAATTTTTTGGGATGAAAACTTCCGATTCCATTCTCCATGTTATAAAAATTAGCACTTGCCGCAATCTCAGAAGGATGTATTATAAATTATAAAGGTAGTAAGGTTCATTTTTAACCGACGAAACCAAAAAGGAGGAGGTTCTCTATTCGACGCGTATATTTTCTTCCACTGAAAAGAGATTGAAGTAGCATTACTATAATTATACGTGTGGAATGAATGTGATTAAATATGCATTTAATCAAAGCGTAATCCAGCCAGTTACACCGAATATAACTACGAAATTATAGGATAACCAATTATAGTGGGTTTATAGATTCAATTAAACTAAGAATGAAACTAACAATTAAGAACTAAGAATGTTGAATACAAAAGAACGTATATGAAGGTTTATACATTTACGTCTGTCATTTAAATTAAGAATTAATAATTACAAAGTTGGTAAACTTTCAACTTAACAACTAAGAATTTAGAAATTGTGTTGATGAAACGCGCAGAACGTGACATTTGAGGATGTCATTGTTGAATTTGGCGGGCTTGGTATGAATAGTGAGATTTTGGTGAAATTTTAGGTCCAATTTTTCGTGTTAAATTAATTGTTTCTTTAGATATTTGATATGGATTGTGGAGATCAAGACGTTCTGGAAATGATAGGCGCTTTTCTGATTATTGTGACTACAACAGTTTTATTTATATAATTTTCATATAATGCTTGGGTTTCATTCATCATAATTCTTAGTTGATGTATATAAACACATTCTTAATTCTGTAATGATAATTCCTAATTATAAATTCATATTTGTTAGTTTAGTTGGATCTATAAACCCACTATTAAAAAGATTAAAAATTACATACCTTCAACGTAATACTAATAGCATTGTATATAGACTCTATATACAATGCTAATAGCATATTTATTAATTACTTTCAAACTTTCAACCATTGTTATTGTTTTGTGATTCACTCACCACAAAACACAAGTTTGACAACTGAAAACGTCAAACGACCATTTTTAGTCCAAACAATCCAACAAATTTTCAAGTGTTTGCCATCAGTGAACAGTTCCGTGAACTAAAATGCATTTCAAGAGCGGCTCATTAAAGATACTCTTATATATATATATGTGTTTTGTGATTTTAGTTACTACAAACACGTTTAATCTTTTGTAGGATATGAAAATAAATAATTTTATTTAAATACAAATAAATATATAGTAATATTAATTTATGCATTGTTCCTTTCCAATTACTACCATTCATAATAATATTCATAAGGTCTACAATCCCTTGTATAAGGTGGGTCAATAATAACCCACTGACTGCTAAAGTGTTAAAATGGTGGATTGGCGATCTATTAAAGGTGAGTAAATATGTATTTTTTTAATGCTTGCAATATTTTTAATCACACAACACATTATCTCATATTTCCAATAATTTGAATAACCTGAATTGAAGGGTTTTTGTCAGAATGTTACCCGCTTTTCTTCATATTTTGAGGGAGAGACATTCCTCTCAATATGACCTTCATATTCTAAAGAATTTTTTACAATGCATTGTATTCTATCTCAATTACCTAAGAAAAAAGTCTATTATAAAAAACTACATTATTTTTCAACTTGGTTTGAAAATTTTCCCAATTTGTTAGGTTATTGGAATGATAATTTAAAAGAGTAATCAAACCTCTGGTGAACCCTTATTATGACTGATTGTATACCTAGAGTTTATCTATAATTTGGTATTGAATATTGAAGGGCTAACAAATCTTTAATTGTAATAGAGTTTTGACAAAAGTACTTTCACTTATCTTCCAAGTCCATATTTGTCATGTAAATATTTATGACAACAAATTCAAATAAGTGATATATGACAGTTCTCTATTCCTTTAATAATTAGGTATTATTACACATTCATCAGAACTAGTTTGTAGAAATAATTCATTCCTTTTTAGAATTATTGCCACAATGACGAATAAAACAGCAAAAAAGGGCAAAAAACCACTTCAAACCACCTTGGGAAAAGCAAGCCAAAATGAAAGGGAAAACGTGGATTTATCGCATATGAGAAGGCCTATAGATACGAGCATATTTGGGTTGAGACAAGTTTTATCTCTTTTTCAAACGGCAACGGAAGAGGTGAGTGAAAAAACATTTGAAAACAGGTTGACTGTGTAGTAGACGCTCATTCCTTTTCTCTGACTTATTGCTGATACATTGAAAACCTAATGGCAAAGCAACAAATTCTGATGTAGCCTTGAAATTTGAAACAAAATCTAAGTAACTTTATGACTATAAATGATTTGTGCTTACACAGCTTAGTAAAATATAAATATTTTACTGCTTTAAAAAAAATCAGGAGTAGGGCTATCAGTAGCTCAATCAATCAATCAATCAAATATACTTTATTGTCCGAAGATAGATACATCTCATTGACAAAGTCTGGAATCCTAAATTTAAAAGGTAAAAGGTACAAAGGTAAAAAGGCAAAAAGTTAATAGTACCAATATACACACAAATGTTAACAACAGTTTTTTGACAATACACAAGATAGTAAATAAATAATACAAATAAAAGATTGGGGTCGACATTAACTAATGATTTAAAATAAAATGGAAAATCTAAAAGGTTGCATCTTACTTGATCACATTAATTACAGTCTAAGTTAAATTGATCTTCGTAAAATTCCTCTGTAGTATAATAGACCCTCACAACCAAGAACTCTTTCACTTCTTTTCGGAATCTAAATACACTTTGTATTTCTTTTAAATTGCTGGGTAGGTGATTAAATAATTTTTTGCTCTTGTAAATAAGGGAATTTTGAGTAAGAGCTGACGTAGGGACGGGTAGAGCAATATGGTATCTTAAACGTGTATTATATACTGAAGAGATGTTTATTTCATTTCTGTATTTCTTGTGAATTAGACATTCTGTCTCTAAAATGAAAAGACCTGCCAGTGTTAAAATCCTTTGCTCTAAAAACAATGGTCTACATGAATCGTGGCATTTGGCTTTACATAAACATCTAATGGCTCTTTTTTGAAGGGTAAAGACCCTTTCAAACAGTTGATGCGAACATATACCCCAAAAGCATATGCCATAGCGTAGATGTGACTCTACTAATGAAAAATAAACCTTCCTAGCATTAGCAATATCCAGTTCGTGAGAAACACTACGTACGGCAAAGCAACCCGATGCTAATCTTTTGCACAACTTGTTAATGTGGCTTTCGATTCTTATGTGACTTTCGAATCATATAATAATTGAAGATATCTTCAAACACAAGTGTATAAATGAATATTAGTCAACCATTCAGTGTATATTTTACTTTGCAGAACTGGAATGTGTCATGTTTCCCACAAAATATTTCATGTTTATGAGTTAACAAGCACATTGGCTGTGATCAAATCCTTATTGAGATTTCTTTTAGGTAGATTCCATATAAATACTACTTCATGCAAATGTCTACAACTCCAAATAAAATCCCATATATCTTCGTCAATTATGGTTCCCAGAAAGATATATTTATATATATATATATATATCATATATATATATATATATATCATATATATATATATATATATATATATATATATGACATTGAAGGGACCGTATACTTCGGACGTTATGTCCGATAGTTGTTATAAGCAATATACACAAGTATGTATGTATATATAATGTCTGTTTGTAGTATGGGGATAGGTTATGCATATGAACTTGCTTTCAAATAACTTTATGTTCAGATGTCCTCGATCGTTTAATTTTCAAAGAGTTGTTCTCGAAAAGAGCTTTTATTTTATCTCTATCCTTCCAAATCGTAGAGTGTGATACTCCACATTCCTTTGCAATTTCACTATTTGACTCGCCATTTTCTAATCTCCATATAATATGTGATTTTATTTCAATATTAAACACTTTCCTATTTCTTTTTTACGACATAGTAACGTGTAAACACACGATCTAAACCAAAAGTTCTAAAATCAACCTGTAATTCACGCGGTCAACTATCGCACTGAATAAGTCGTAAAACATGCAAGGTCAAATAGCAAAGAGCGGGAAAAAAATATTCCTTCATATTATTAGTATAAAGGTGAAAATTGTTCGTAATGTTTTGTTTTACTGGAATAGGTAAACGGTTGGTCGTTATAACCGATGAATATCGATAAAGTTTTGTCATTTTAAGCGATATGTCGCTGTATCCGATGTCGTTATAGGCGGTATGTGTACTTATTAGTTTATATAGATTCGGCCAGGACCTTGCCATTCGGTTGTTATAACCGATCTGTCGTTATAAACGAAGTCGTTATATTCGGTTTATATATATTATATATATATATAGATATATATATATATATATATATATATATATAAATATATATATATATATATATATATATATAAATATATATATTTATATAAATATATATATATATATATATATATATATATATATATATATATATATATATATATATATATAAAATTGAGTTTCTTGGGGTTTCGGTTCTTATTGTGAATGACAAGTCTTCTTTTAGGAGATAAACATTTATTTCGTCGACGTTACGACCGTGTCCACGGTCTTCTTCAGGAACTACAAATATATTTTACGTTGACACAAAGATCCAATATTAATGATGAAATGGACTTACCTAACAATAATTAGCTGGACCAATATTTCGAAAAGAGGAAAGTGTAAAGGCAGCAGATGATTTATTTTCCATAATTATAAAATTTTTTTCCTCCTCTTCATTGTGTATAAATAACTGGGAGACTTTGTTGTTGTTCTTTTTATTAAAATCAAACGTGAGCAATCTGGTAAGGAGGCTGGTTGATATGGATGTGAACTATCGTTGGAATGGTACGGTGAAGCGCCTTGGGTTGTCGGTGGACGGAAGTTTATGTGGGATTCTACTTCGGTTGTTTAAATTGATAATTTCTTGCTTTTCTGGAGATATGATGTTTGTCGATTCTGTTATAGATGGCGTGATGGACGGTGAATGTAGGTGGTAGTATTTTTCAAAGTAGATTATGGTATATTTTGTTTAAGTTAGTGATGTCGTTCTATTATTTATGCTGTTTTTAGTTTTCTTTATATGAATCATTTCGAGGAATTCACGTTTTTTGGTGTTATATTCGGTAGCAAGTATTTCCGCTTGGTCATAGTTGAAATCGTGATTTGTATAATTTTTATGATTGTTCAGGGCAGTTGATGCGGTTTTTGCATATTTGTGAGATTTCAGGCGATTTTCAAGATAGTGAAGGGTCTGGCCGATATAGACTTTGTTACATGTTGGTTTATTGCATGGAATTTTGTAAATTACGTGGGTCTTTTTATTTTGTGGGATTTTGGGCTTCAATTTTGAAAAATTAGTCGACAGGGTTTTTGTGCTTTTGTGGCTGACACTGATGTTATGTGGAGCTAGTATTTTCGTGATTTTTTTCGGATAATCCTTTAGTGTAGGGAATGGAAATGTGAAAACTGTTGTTGGGAGTTTTTGGGTAATTTTGGTTGTTGTAAAATTTATCAATGCGTGTTTTGAAAATGCTGTCGACCATGTTTTTGGGGTAGATGTTGAGCTGTAATGCCTTTTTAGCTTTTTTAATAGCTTCCGGTCTAAAATTTGGATCACTCAAGGTGATGGCACGATCTGCAAGCCCAATGATAACAGATTTTTTTTGGGAGATGGGGTGATGAGATTCATAATTCAGATATCTGCCGGACCAGGTTGATTTTGTGTACCACTCTGTTTCAATATGGTTGTTGATGTTATGTAACGTAAGGTCCAAGAAATTATTTTTTTTATTATTTTCTATTTCATCTGTAAATTGTAATTTGGGATGAAATTTGTTGAAAATATTGATTGTATAATCTATCTTGTCTTCTGGAATTATCAGTAAACAATCATCAACATATCGTAGGAAAAGTGGTAATGTAAAATTTAGTTCTTGTATTGCGGATTCTTCCAGATTTTCCATTATTAACTGTGCTATTACACTGGAGATTGATAGTCCCATCGCACACCCTTCTATTTGTTTATAGAATTGATTGTTGAAAGTAAAATATGTTGACGTGAGAGAAGCTTCGGTGGCTTCCAGGAAATCGATTAGGGGAATTTTTGTGAAGTTACTTATTGCATTCCATTTTTCCATTATTATGCTTTTCACAAGTTGTAGTGGAATGTTAGTATACAGAGAGATTACATCGAAAGATACTAGAACGTGATTGTCAGGGATTTCAATATTTTTTACCAATGATTTAAAATGAGTCTTTAACATAATAAGGATTTTGATGTATTATGTTTGAGAGGATGTTACTGATATATTTAGATAGGTTTTCGAATGGGGTTTGAGTGCATGAGACTATTGGTCGTAAAGGAATATTTTCTTTGTGTAGTTTTGGAAGGCCGTATATTGTTGGCGGTTGTGCATTGTGAATTTTCAATTCGGATGCTGTTTCTTTAGTTATGTAATTGTTTTCTTCCCACTTTTTTATTATATTGTTGCTTTTGGTTTGCATCTTGTTGGTAATGTCATTGTTTATTTTTTCGTAGGTGAGTTCTGGCAAGAAGATTTTGCATTTTGCTGTTGTAGCTTCTGTGTCCATTATAACCGTCTTATTACTTTTATCTGGTCTGAGGATTTTTAGATTAGGATGTTCTCTGAGAAAAGTTTTTGTTTTTTTGGTTTTTTCTCTAGGATAATTTGAGTGGAGGATCGTTTTTGTTTTTATGATTGGTTAGGGTATTACATAGGTTGGAACGTATTTAATTTTTTTGGCTTTGTTGTAGGGATGAAATATTTGTTTCGATGCTACTTATGATATCATGTATGGGAATGTTGTTTGGGGTGCTTTCAATTGAAAAATTTGGTCCGAGGGCTAATATTTCTTGGACATCATTTGGTATTTCTATGTTAGTCAAGTTTTCTATCCATCCATCAGGGTGTTTCGAGCAGAAAAAATCGTTTGATTTAAGACTTAGGTTCTGGAATTTTTTTATATTTTTTAATTTGTTTTTTTGGAAAAGGAGTTAATTTTTTTTTATTGATTTTTGAAGAATGTTTGAGAAATATGGGTTGGAAGTACATTCGTTATAAAATCTTTTGCAACAGTTATGTTCGTCTCAGTTTGTTTTATCCTTTTGGCGATATCACTTATGAGAATTTTGAGTGTGCTGCTGAGTAGTTTCACTTTTAATTTTTCAAAATCTTGGTTCAGCTTTATATTATTGAATGAAATGTGAGAAGTATTCAGTGTTAGAAATTTAGGGAAAATATTGTTGGAGTTACATCTGAGTAGGAATATCCTTCTGTTTTTTTGTTTAATGAGTTTGTAGGATAATTTGGTGTACCTTTTCATAATCGTGGCAGTTTCATTGCCATAGTTGTTCCTTATGGACTGGAAGGAGTAGAGCATATTTTCACCCATGCTTATTGTAGTTTTGAGTTTCTTGAACCAGGAATATACAATGGAGTTTGAGTTTCTTGGGGTTTCGGTTCTTATTGTGAATGACAAGTCTTCTTTTAGGAGATAAACATTTATTTCGTCGATGTTTCGACCATGTCCACGGTCTTCTTCAGGAACTACAAATATATTTTACGTTGACACAAAGATCCAATATTAATGATGAAATGGACTTACCTAACAATAATTAGCTGGACCATTATTTCGAAAAAAGGAAAGTGTAAAGGCAGCAGATGATTTATTTTCCATAATTATACAATTTTTTTCCTCCTCTTCATTGTGTATGAATAACCGAGACTTTGTTGTTGTTCGCTTGATTAAAATCAAACGTGAGCAATCTGATAAGGAGGCTGGTTGATATGGATGTGAACTATCGCTTGGAATGGTACGGTGAAGCTGACTTGGGTTGTCGGTGGACGGAAGTTTATGTGGGATTCTACTTCGGTTGTTTAAATTGATAATTTCCTGCTTTTCTGGAGATATGTTTGTCGATTCTGTTATAGATGGCGTGATGGACGGTGAATGTAGGTGGTAGTATTTTTCAAGGTAGATTATGGTATATTTTGTTTAAGTTAGTGATGTCGGTTCTATTATTTATGCTGTTTTTAGTTTTCTTTATATGAATCATTTCGAGGAATTCACGTTTTTTGGTGTTATATTCGGTAGCAAGTATTTCCGTTTGGTCGTAGTTGAAATCGTGATTTGTATAATTTTTATGATTGTTCAGGGCAGTTGATGCGGTTTTTGCATATTGAAGGGTCTGGCCGATATAGACTTTGTTACATGTTGGTTCATTGCATGGAATTTTGTAAATTACGTGGGTCTTTTTATTTTGTGGGATTTTGGGCTTCAGTTTTGAAAAATTAGTCGACAGGGTTTTTGTGCTTTTGTGGCTGACACTGATGTTATGTGGAGCTAGTATTTTCGTGATTTTTTCGGATAATCCTTTAGTGTAGGGAATAGAAATGTGAAAACTGTTGTTGGGAGTTTTTGGGTAATTTTGGTTGTTGTAAAATTTATCAATGCGTGTTTTGAAAATGCTGTCGACCATGTTTTTGGGGTAGTTGTTGAGCTGTAATGCCTTTTTAGCTTTTTTAATAGCTTCTGGTCTAAAAATTGGATCACTCAAGGTGATGGCACAATCTGCAAGCCCAATGATAACAGATTTTTTTTGGGAGATTGGGTAATGAGATTCATAATTCAGATATCTGCCGGACCAGGTTGATTTTGTGTACCACTCTGTTTCAATATGGTTGTTGATGTTATGTAACGTAAGGTCCAAGAATTTTTTTTTTTTTATTATTTTCTATTTCATATGTAAATTGTAATTTGGGATGAAATTTGTTGAAAATATTATTGTATAATCTATCTTTTTCTGGAATTATCATAAAAATATAAATACGTAGGAAAAGGGGTAATGTAAATTTGTGCTATTATGTATGTTATGTAACGTAAGGTCCAAGAAATTTTTTTTATTTTTATTTTCTATTTCATATGTAAATTGTAATTTGGGATGAAATACAATAAATACAAAAAAATGAACTCCTTTTCCAAAAAACCAAATTAAAAAATATAAAAAAATTCCAGAACCTAAGTCTTAAATCAAACGATTTTTTCTGCTCGAAACACCCTGATGGATGGATAGAAAACTTGACTAACATAGAAATACCAAATGATGTCCAAGAAATATTAGCCCTCGGACCAAATTTTTCAATTGAAAGCACCCCAAACAACATTCCCATACATGATATCATAAGTAGCATCGAAACAAATATTTCATCCCTACAACAAAGCCAAAAAAATGAAATACGTTCCAACCTATGTAATACCCTAACCAATCATAAAAACAAAAAACAAAAACGATCCTCTACTCAAATTATCCTAGAGAAAAAAACCAAAAAAACCAAAACTTTTCTCAGAGAACATCCTCATCTAAACATCCTCAGACCAGATAAAAGTGATAAGACGGTTATAATGGACACAGAAGACTACAACAGCAAAATGCAAAATCTTCTTGCCGACGAACTCACCTACGAAAAAATAAACAATGACATTACCAACAAGATGCAAACCAAAAGCAACAATATAATAAAAAAGTGGGAACAAAACAATTACATAACTAAAGAAACAGCATCCGAATTGAAAATTCACAATGCACAACCGCCAACAATATACGGCCTTCCAAAACTACACAAAGAAAATATTCCTTTACGACCAATAGTCTCATGCACTCAAACCCCATTCGAAAACCTATCTAAATATATCAGTAACATCCTCTCAAACATAATACATTCAAAATCCTTATTACGTTAAAGACTCCTGGCATTTTAAATAATTGGTAAAAAATATTGAAATCCCTGACAATCACATTCTAGTATCTTTCGATGTAATCTCTCTGTATACTAACATTCCACTACAACTTGTGAAAGCATAATAATGGAAAAATGGAATGCAATAAGTAACTTCACAAAAATTCCCCTAATCGATTTCCTGGAAGCCACCGAAGCTTCTCTCACGTCAACATATTTTACTTTCAACAATCAATTCTATAAACAAATAGAAGGGTGTGCGATGGGACTATCAATCTCCAGTGTAATAGCACAGTTAATAATGGAAAATCTGGAAGAATCCGCAATACAAGAACTAAATTTTACATTACCCCTTTTCCTACGATATGTTGATGATTGTTTACTGATAATTCCAGAAGACAAGGTAGATTATACAATCAATATTTTCAACAAATTCCATCCCAAATTACAATTTACATATGAAATAGAAAATAATAAAAAAAAAAATTTCTTGGACCTTACGTTACATAACATCGACAACCATATTGAAACAGAGTGGTACACAAAATCAACCTGGTCCGGCAGATATCTGAATTATGAATCTCATCACCCCATCTCCCAAAAAAAATCTGTTATCATTGGGCTTGCAGATCGTGCCATCACCTTGAGTGATCCAATTGTTAGACCGGAAGCTATTAAAAAAGCTAAAAAGGCATTACAGCTCAACAACTACCCCAAAAACATGGTCGACAGCATTTTCAAAACACGCATTGATAAATTTTACAACAACCAAAATTACCCAAAAACTCCCAACAACAGTTTTCACATTTCCATTCCCTACACTAAAGGATTATCCGAAAAAATCACGAAAATACTAGCTCTACATAACATCAGTGTCAGCCACAAAAGCACAAAAACCCTGTCGACTAATTTTTCAAAACTGAAGCCCAAAATCCCACAAAATAAAAAGACCCACGTAATTTACAAAATTCCATGCAATAACCAACATTAACAAATCGGCCCCCTTAAAAAAATCCCAAATATAAAACCCAAATCACGATTTCAACTACGACCAAACGGAAATACTTGCTACCGAATATAACACCAAAAAAACGTGAATTCCTCGAAATGATTCATATAAAAAAAACTAAAAACAGCATAAATAATAGAACCGACATCACTAACGTAAACAAAATATACCATAATCTACTTTGAAAAATACTACCACCTACATTCACCGTCCATCACGCCATCTATAACAGAATCGACAAACATCATATCTCCAGAAAAGCAAGAAGTTATCAATTTAAACAACAGAAGTAGAATCCCACATAAACTTCCGTCCACCGACAACCCAAGTCGCTTCACCGTACCATTCCAACGATAGTTCACATCCATATCAACCAGCCTCCTTATCAGATTGCTCACGTTTGATTTTAATAAAACGAACAACAACAAAGTCTCCCGGTTATTTATACACAATGAAGAGGAGGAAAAAAATTGTATAATTATGGAAAATAAATCATCTCCTGCCTTTACACTTTCCTTTTTTCGAAATATTGGTCCAGCTAATTATTGTTAGGTAAGTCCATTTCATCATTAATATTGGATCTTTGTGTCAACGTAAAATATATTTGTAGTTCCTGAAGAAGACCGTGGACACGGTCGAAACGTCGACGAAATAAATGTTTATTTCCTAAAAGAAGACTTGTCATTCACAATAAGAACCGAAACCCCAAGAAACTCAAACTCCATTGTATATTCCGGGTTCAAGGAACTTAAAACTATATATATATATATATATATATATATATATATATATATATATATATATATATATATTTGCCACCAGAAATACGCTATCTAGGTCAATTCTGATAGAGTATACTGGTTCTACACAAAAAATCCTACTCAAAGCTGGTTTCAGATTATCAAAAACTTCAAAAATAAAATAAAGTATTCTTATATAATATTGCGTCCTTTCACCATCATATCATTATCACGTCCGGTGAATAATTTGTTTTCATATTTAGTATGATACTGCGTCCAATTTGCATTATAGCTTTCATACTCAGCACGATACGGCATCCAGCGCTGTTGCCATGTTTTATTACACATTTTTATCTAACTCGCTTCGTTCATATGCTGTCATTCTTTCCGGTTCAAAATTTGTAATCCATTTTTGGAACACTTGCCGATATCCGATTGAGCTGAAATTCGGCAGGTGATCATAATTCCGGTGACAATGCTTTATGAAATTTTCGTTGGAAACAAAAAACCAAAATGACGGCTCCAAGATGACGGACAAGTTTTGTGATTATGGTACGATTCGATTCAAAATTGGTATGTGGGGGTTTTCAGGGACAGAGAGTGTGAAATTTCTGTCAAAATAAAAAAAATCCAGATGGCGGATAAGTTTTGTGATTATGGTCCGATTCGATTCAAAAATTGGTATGTGAGGGTTTCTGGGGTCGGAGATTATGAATTTATTGTCGAAATTTATGAATTCAAGATGGCGGCTCCAAAATGGTGAAAGAGTTTTGTTTTTGTTCAATATTTGTGTGTGGGGATTTTCGGAGTCGAAGATTTTGAATTTTTTTTCAGAATTTATGAAATTGAAATGGCAGCTTATGGAATTACTGTTAGAGGAAAAACAAAATGGCGCTTCAAGATGGCAGACGAGATTCAGGTTTATGGTCCAATTCGATTCAAATTGGTATGTGGGAGTTTTCATGGTCGAAGATTAGGAATGTTTCTTCAAAATTCATAAAATCAAAATGGCGGCTCCAAGATGGCCGATAATCTCTGTGTTTATGGTCCGATTCTATTCAAAATTGGTATGTGGGGGTTTTCGGGGTCAGAGATTGAGGATTTTTGATCAAACCCAAGATGGCAGGCGAGTTTTGTGATTATGGCTCGATTTGATTCAGAATTGGGGTCGGAGATTACGAATTAAGTCGAAGATTATTGATTTTTAGTTGAAATTCATAAATTGAAGATGGCAACTCCAAGATGGCGAATCAGTTAATCTCTAGATAGTCTCCTCATTGAAGGACTAGATAGCTCAGAACTTACAGGAAAAAAAGGCCTCATAATAACGATGCTTTAAAAAAAAATGCATAGGTTAGGGCGTACTTATTGAATTGAATCTATAAGTCACGGAATATCCTACGTCACACATCCAAAGCAATAATTTTTACTTTTAAGTGCATATGAATAAAAGCTTGTCTTCAATTATTTAATTTCTGTAATGAATTATGGAAAAAGCCTAAAAAAAAGGAAATAGAAAAAAATACTAAAATTATTTCATTATTCTAGTTTATAGTATTAAACCCATTTTTAAAAATTTTAATAAAATAGTAAATAATCCTAATAATAATAAATTATGGTTATATAAATGAAATCATTTGATTAATCCTATTATTGTAATTAATCAGTTTTGTTCCCTAAATTAAGTATTTTCTGATCTCCAAATGATTAGCCCATTAGGTGATGTCTTCCTTCACTTCCATTATATGTATAACTGCACATAAAAAAAATATCATAATTGCTGGGGACCAGTCATGGATGATATGATAATAAAAGATGGTGTTCCATTACAGCAACAAAAATATGACAGATACAACACGAATACACATCCCCGATCCCAACAGACTATCAAATTTCCAGAGTTCTTTGAATTATTTGAAATTCACTTCTCGAAAACTATTGAATATTGGAAAAATGTAGAAAATGATAATAATTATCCAACGTTTCATAAAATTCACAGAGAACTGGGTTTTGGAATCGTTTATGTTGTCATTATATATTTGTTTTTTTTGTGCTCTTTCAGGTGGATAACCACAACACCAATTTTCCTTATCTCATCACTTACCTGTTATGGTAATACTAATTGAGAGAATCAAACTATAGTTAATATGTCGTCCTTCTCTTCGGAAAATTAATCCCTTGCTAATCAAAATTTATCTATTCAATTTTTCATGAAATCAACTGAGGAAGAAGTGTGGGGCCTAGGCCCGCCATGTGTCTAGGCCGACAGGGGGTAATCAATCAATCAATCAATCAATATATACTTTATTGTCTGAAGAGTTGATTCTTATTGACAAAGCATGAAAATAGAAAAAAAATAAGAAATGTATAGATAATTAGATACGTGAATGTCAAATGGATAAAATGTACAACATAAAAGATAAATATTACATATATGAATAAAAAACATATTGTCAATCTTCTTTAAAAAAGAAGGACTATTGAAACAACACATTATAAAATACGATGTCATTAACAAAAGGGTAACTAACAATTACCACCCTTAAGATTTAACAGTAGTCTTTTATAATAAATCAAAACATATAAGATAAAAAATACAATAAAATAAATGAATGTCAAGTGGATAAAATGTACGAACATAAAAGATAAATATTACATATATAAATAAAAAACATATTGTCAATCTACTTTAAAAAAGAAGGACTATTGAAACAACACATTATAAACAAACACATTATAAAATAAGATATCATTAACAAAAGGGTAACTAACTAACTAACAATTACCACCCTTAAGATTTAACAGTAGTCTTGCATAATAAATCAAAACATATGAGATAAAAAATAAAAAAATCAATAATATAAATATCCAGTATCAAATCAATTCCCATAAGGAACTATAGTATATCATCATAATATTCCTGCAGGTTATAATAAGCTTTCTGCAATAGAGCCTTTTTTACAGTCTTTCGAAAGTTCTTCAGAGAAGTTATGTTTCTATAACTGGCTGGCAGATGATTATATATTTTTTTGCTTTCATACATGATGGAGTTTTTTGTCAGACTAGATTTAGGTAAGGGTAAGGGAACACAACCTTCATTTCTTGTTTTATGTTTTCGTGTTTCAGTAGGTGTTGAACCATATTTTGTGTGGATGAGACATACAGTTTCCAAAATAAATAAACAAACGAGTGATAATATTTGTTGGCTAATAAAAAGTGGTTTGCAGTGATCGTGATATTGAGCTTTACACAGGTATCGGATTGCTCTTTTTTGTAGAATAAAAACACATTGAAACAGCTGGTTATTGCATAAACCCCAGAAGGCAATGCCATACCTCAAATGTGACTCAACTAGGGAAAAGTAGACCATCCTAGCCGAGGCTACGTTTAATTCTCTTGAAACAATTTTCATTGCAAAGCAGCTAGAGGCTAACTTCTTGCTCAAGGTCGTTACATGCTCATCAAATTTTAGCTTGTTGTCTATAATTAGACCTAGAAACTTAGTTTGTGGCTTATTTGTTATTATCTGGTTATCTAAGTACAAATTATCAAAGTCAAACTTAAAGGTGACTAGATTTGTTTTTTTTAAATTGAAACAGAGTCGATTGGAGTCACACCATTGCTTAATTTTTTCTAGATCGAGAGCAATTGATTCTTTCAAGTGATTTATGTCTTTGCTATGCCATAGAATGGTGGTGTCATCCGCAAAGAAAGTGAATTTTCCTTGGATGCAAATGGTGGCTAGGTCATTTAGATACAATAAAAATAGAATAGGACCTAGAACCGACCCTTGTGGAACGCCCATTGCGACTTTGCCACTGTTAGAGTAGTTTTCCTGTATTTTTACTACTTGACTCCTTTCTGACAAGTAATGCAGGAACCAGTCTAATGAGGAATTTCGGAAACCGTAAAATTGTAGTTTGTGCAGTAATATCTCATGGCTGACACAATCAAACGCCTTGGAGAAGTCGCAAAATACCGCCGCTACGGGTTTCTCCATTATTCAAAGGAACATATGTATTTTCTAGCAACGAAAAAAGCATCATTTGTGCTTTTCGAGTTTTGAAATCCAAATTGGGCATGGCTTAATATGTCATTTCTGGTAAGATGTACCATCATTCTTCTTTTGACTAGTTTTTCTATTATTTTGGATAATGTTGATAATAATGAAATTGGGCGAAAGTTCGAGGGATCATCTGAGTCACCACCTTTGTACAAGGGGATTACAACTGCTTGTTTCAAGCAGGAAGGGAACTGTCCCATTCTGAAGGAACTGTTAATTGCCTCAGCTAGGGTGAGTAGGACATGGTCAGGTAGATTTTGAAAAAATTTTACAGATAGGCCGGCCATACCAGATGAGTTCTTATTTTTTATTTCATTGATAACCTCTTTCAGCTCAAATATGTCAGTATCTTCAAGGTGAAAATTTTGTGCAATGCTAACATACTTCAGATAGTCTAAAGAGTCGACCTGTGAATTGAGATTGGTTGTGAGTTTGTGGCCTATGGAGCAATAGAAGTTATTTAAAATATCAGGGTCAATTTCAATATTGATTGGTTGTGATTTATTTTTCCTCTTAGTTCATTAATTATCATCCAATCTCTCTTGTTTTATTTTTTGAGTTTTTAAACGATTTTTGTAGTATGTCTCTTTTGCATTATTGATAACTTGTTTTATATATACGTTTGTAAGCATTGAAATAAGTTATAAAAACCATTTTGTACTTGTTTTCTTATGGTATGCAACGACCTCAAGTTTCAGTGCAGATATTTTGATGCCTTTAGTTATCCACGGTTTTTTTTTTTATTTTGAGCTTTTGCAATGGAAAACAGTTCTCAAATAAGGTTGATAAATAATTATGAAATGTATTGATAGGTTCCTCGGAATATTTGAGAGTGTTCCATGGTATCTGTTGACATTTCTTCTGCAATTTTATGAAATTTTTTGCACTAAAAATCCTGCCATACCTAAAACCATTTTTATGAGGTGTGATATTGAAGTTGTTGGACTGGAAAAATACTGCTTCATGATCAGAGATACCTGCAGGAATAGTACAACAACTAATACTATGTCTATCTAAATTTGAACACATATAGTCAATTACAGTAGCAGAATTTTTGCTGATACGGTTGGTTGTTCAACATGCATCATTATGTTGAAGGAGGACAACAAATTTCCCTTAAATTTTCTCTAGCTAGGAGTATTCAGCAAAATTTACATTAAAATCACCGCTAATATGATGTGAGCATTAGGCGGCAAGCTGGATAAAAAAGTCTCAAGTTTTTCTAAAAAGATATTCACATCAGAAATAGGTGATCAGTAAAGGCAGATAAGAATAAAAATATTTTTTCGCTCATGTACTAGAGAGAATTCAAACGCTTTTTCCACTATTAGGTAGTCAAATCTAACTACAGCAATAAGCCTGAGAAAGTGAATTTTAATGTCATTCCCTAAAATCATAGTACCACCATTCTTAAATTGATTCCTGCAATTCTTAGCAACTAATACATAATTTGGAATATAACAAGTTTCAGAATTTAGTAGCCAGTGTTCAGTTAGTAAGATGAAGGTTGGCAAACCCTGCTCCTCTACAAATATCGCAAGATCATCGACTTTATTTCTGATACATTGAATGTTCAATAATATAATTGATAATGTGCTATCACCTAATCTATTGTGGAGTCTTCTCGAGTTTTCGCTAAAAAAGAATTCAGTTCTGATGTATCACATTCAATTTTATCATTGTTGATTAAATTACTTCCTAGATTATTGTTGAGAGTTTTCAAAACAATGTTATTACAAGATAATCTGAAGTTTAGGGTAACTTCTACCTTTTCAATTACTTCAAATTTACTTCTGTGTTGTTTGCTGTCACTAATAAAAGTAATTGAACAGTTTCTATTTGCTTTGGTGAAGTGGCTGATAGCCTTTCTTATAATATTGATGATAACTCTATCAGAGCTTGAGTGACATTCTGAAATAATTAATAAGTTAGTTGTTTTACTTATGTTCAAAATATTCCTTAATGCTAGGTTTAGAGATCTGGAGTTGCTTACATTGATGGTATTGAACAGAATCATAACAAAGTCTTTCTGGCCATATTGTAATGTATCACAGAAAATGTTTTTTGTTATATCAGACAGCTCAGTGTTGGGCTTGATGATTTCGTCCAAGTTAAGATTCAATTTGTTCCTATTTATGATTGAGAACAGAGGTTTTTGAATCCAGTTGCGATTGGTCCCCGACAATCATAATCCTATGTTGAGGTGGTGATGCATCATCCACATGAGTCTCAATTTCTTCTGGAGTCACATGGGTCTCCATCAGTTCCCTTTCTAATGTAGTGTACTCTTCAGTTGCATCATGACTTCCATTCATTATTCGATTGCTGGAATCCGATTCACATTCAATAATTTCTACAGTGAAATCGGAATTTTGATTTTTTTTGAGATTATCACGCACTGTTTTGACTTTATTTCCTTTTTTATTTTTATTTCTAGTGCTTCTCTTTTTTTTCTCCTTCGCTGCATTTTTTTCTGATTTTTTCATTTTTTTCACTTTTTTTGGAGATTGATCAGTTCCTTTGATACAGGAATTTATATCTTTGTTACTTTCATTTGTCAAGATGTTGTCTTTTATTATTTTTTTTTCTAACAACTTTTTGTCAAGTTTGTTATTCAGGTCAATCAATTCCTCTATTTGATTTCTTAGCAGGAGTACTTCGGCAAGATGTGAATTTTTTTCTTCCATCAATTTCAATTCAGCCTTCATCACATCTAGTTTCTTTTCTTCAAGATTATCACTTAGTTCCTTCATCAAGACTTGCTGGCTCTCGATTTGTGCCTGATAGCTTTTTTCTACTTCAACAACATCCTCCTCAAAAGCCTGAGAAGTTCTCCGAATTTTTAAAATGTAGGCTTCTTTTTCTCTTTGTTCCTGTTTCATATCTGCTATTAACTTCTCCATATTGACATAATACTTGTGACATTCCCAGACTAAGCTGGGTAAAGTCCATGTCCCCTCTCAGTTAACATGGTAGCATACCCAGTAGCTTTTGAAAGAAAGTAAGCGGCGGATATGGTTGATGCGGGAGAAATCTTGCTGATATTGGAATTCTCCTGTTGACATGGGTATCCAGGGCAAGAGGACCTCCCCATAGGCTTGCCGTTGCCTCGCCACATGGTGTTGGACTCTGGGGGACAGGGTGATAGATAGTTGACCAATGAAAAACATACCGTATTCGGTAGAGACGGGGAAGTCCTTTATCTATGGGCACTGATGATTGTATTCCTTGCTGACTTGGCGGGAAGCGGCGCATTTACTCGCTCGGGTACTGACATCCCAGAGCCACTAGCCTCATCAGGCGGACCCACCGTGGCTGAAATGATTCGGTAGCAGTATAACCTAGCGCGTTGATTCAGCGTATCCGGATTCCCATAGTGTGAGGTACTCACCAGCTTGCTGTTGTTACCACTGTGAATATTGTTGGTGTGGAAGTCGTGTATTCGTGACAATGAATACATACAAGATTTGGGAAAAAAAACTGATTGAGCTCACAGAAATAGTACGCTATATATATCCAGTTTTCAAGATGGCTGAAACTGAGAGTGTCTGTGTTGATAAGCCAAAGAGTTTATGCAAATACTGCAAGAAAAATACGATAAGTGGTCTAACGTGTTTAAAATGTGACTCAGTGTATCAATAAGATCCAAAACTTGCTGTGAGGTGACCATCAAAGAGAAATATCTTCCTGACGCGAATATGACAGATGATTTGTTCGTGACTGAAGATTATTCTCTGCTGAAGCAAATCATAGCCGACAAGTGCACCATTATTGAGGACAAGGAAACTCTAATAACATTATTAAACGAGAAAATAAGTTTTCTAGAAGAAAAGTTACAAAACTACGAAAATAATACCAAATCTATTCCAAACAAACAAGGGACAGGACCAGCAAAAACATTTGAATCCACTGAAAAAGCAGTGTGTTCAAAAAAAGAGACTGCACAAAAAACTAAGAATACAACCAAGCCAACAAAAAACAGTGTGAGGAAGCCCTCCCCAAAAAACGAATTCGTCAAACTACCTGCCTTGGAATGTCTAAACAGTCACAATATACAAGGTGGTCCGCTTTTAGACCCGAAACAAATGGCAAGTGAAATTCTGACAGTACAAACAGTGCAGAAATGTAACGAAATCATCAATTTAGGAAGTGATTTTCGAAACGGTGCAGGTGCAACTTCCTACCAGCTAGTATCAAGTCTTAATGGAAATGACAATTCAAACTGGCAAACGGTCCAACAGAAAAGATCTTTCAAGCGCAAGCTTGGTCAGTCGGAAGATGATGGCAAATTCAAAGGGGCTAAACCCAGAGTTTGGATGTATATTTATAGAGTAGACGAAGAAGTTACCGAAGAAGATATCAAATCATTCCTGAAGGTAAAAACAGATGACAAGAAAGAACCCTTCCTGGTGAAATATCTCAAAAACGAAAATAATCTGAAATCTTTTATGTTAGCTGCCGATTACAAATTCAAAGAAAATTTCTACACCCCGTCTTTCTGGCCAAAAGGGGTTGGATATAGGAGATTCAATTTCAAAAAAGATGACATCATTAGAAACGATAATCAACCAAATTCTTTTTTAGGCACACACAAACTCCAACAAGTTCCTACATAAAAAAATCCAATCTTATTAATGTGCACCCAAGAGACTTGAGAGGTAATGATTCTTTGAGTATATTTCACATAAATACACAATGCCTATCAAATAAATTACTGAAAATTGATTCATTTCTAGTCGATTACGATTTCGATATCCTTTGTGTCTCTGAACACTGGCAATCGGAAAATAATCTGAAAACTATCAATATTCCTGGCTACATATTAGCTAGTCAATTTTGTAGAAAACAACGAGCGCATGGTGGTGTCGCAATTTATCTAAAACAATCAATAAAAGCGAAATCCTTAGATGTTACTGCATATTGCGAAGAGCTACATGCTGAATTTTGTGGTATCGAATTAGTAGATTCAAAATTATTTATCATAACCCTGTATAGACCCAGTGGTTCAATTGTTGATATTTTTATGAAAAATTTAGAGTTGTTAGACAGATTTGTTCATCGTGACAGCAAAATCATATTACTAGGCGATTTTAATATCGATTTCAAAATTAACTCTTTACCTACAAATGAGTTATTATGTCTTGTAAATTCGTATGGATTAGCACTTACAATTGAAAAATATACTAGAATTTCCATTAAAAAATCGAGTTGTTTAGACAATATTCTTACAAATTTGAGCTCAAGCCTTTACAAATCTGGGGTCTTGGAACCCTGCCTCTCAGATCATGCTGGTCAATATATAATAATTGATGTAATACCCAATAATTCAGTCAATCACACTTACAGTAGGAATATTACAAATTCTGGATTCAAATTATTCAATGAGGAATTATCTCAGATAAATTGGAGTGATATGAAATTAAATTCTGATGTTGACTTTGTAGCTTCCTTTATGATCTCATGTTTTCATGGGCTAATAGAGAAAATATTTCCACTAAAAAATAACAAATTTAATAAAAACAGACAGCTGGTGCCTTGGTTCAACAACGATCTGAGATCACAAAGGAACACACTGATGAGTTTAAAAACTGTATGTGATTCTACCAAAAACCCACGAGACATCAACATATTTAAGTGTTACAAAAAACACTATGAAAAACAGTTAATTTTAACTAAAAAAACAGCTTATGATAAGTATGTCTCAGATGCTGAAAATGAATCGAAAGGAAGCTGGCGCTTGATAAATTTCGAAAGGAACAATTCTAAGTGTAAATGCGACACTTCAACGGACAAACTATCGTCTGATGATTTCGTTGAATTTTTTTCCAACGTGGCCGAAGATATAATCAAATCTTTACCACATTTACCCACCACAACATTCCTAAATTACAAAAATTTTCCCGCTCCATTTTCCTCATTTTTCATGCAGCCTGTAACAATTTCTGATGTCAGAGAAGCTATCTTATCTCTGAAAAACTCAAGATGCCTAGATATCCATGAACTTAGTAGCAGAATCTTAAAAGAAACTATTGATACAATTGCAGAGCCTCTAACAAACCTAATTAATCAAATTTTCGAAACTGGTAAATTTCCAGATATTTTCAAATATTCCAAAATCATTCCGCTTTTCAAAAAAGGGAATAGGGATGAAACTGATAATTATAGACCCATTTCTATCATCAGTATTTTTTCGAAACTGATTGAAATTATCCTAAAGCAAAGATTATCCAAGTACTTCAAGACAGCAAGTTTTTAGTAATGAACAATTTGGCTTTCGAAAAATTATTCAACAACAAGTGCAACAATGAGGGTGGTTGAGCAAATAGTTGCGGTCTTGAACAGGGAAATCATGTGGGTATTACTCTCTGCGATTTATCTAAAGCTTTTGATTGTGTTTCCATGAAATCCTTCTTGAAAAACTCAGCTACTACGGAATCAGAGGTATCACTCTCACACTTATTGAATCGTATTTGACAAATCGTTTACAAGCTGTATTTTTCAATAACGAATCGTCCAGTTATAGAGACGTTGAATTTGGTGTACCACAGGGTTCGGTCCCGGGCCCACTGTTGTTTGTAATTTATATTAATGATCTTCCTTCCTTTTGGCCCCAAACGAAAGTGTTCTATATGCAGATGACACTACTTTAATTTATTCTCATGAGGAATATAATTCCTAGAAAGCGTATCGGAAGAAATTGAAGAGAAAGCTGAACAGTGGTTCATAGCTAACAAGCTGAAATTAAACAACAATAAATCACAAAACTTGATAATCTCTACCAGGAAACCCATCCCAGAGGATAAAAATGTGAAGCTACTAGGATTCATTTTGGACGATAAGCTAATCTGGACCGAGCACGCCAGGCAACTTAATTTGAAACTGTCGCGCTCTCTTTTCTGTATTCGACAACTCAGACATTGCACAAATATTAACACCCTGAGATCCGTTTATTTTTCTTTATTCCATTCTCATCTTAATTATGGCATTGTAGTTTGGGAAACTCATCTGCAGTTTCTAGCGTTTTCCGACAACAAAAAAAAGCTATTAGAATTCTGTGCAATGCAAATTATAGAGAAACCTGCCGACCACTGTTTAAAAATTTAAAAATCATGACTCTTCCTTCCATTTACATTTGGAATACTTTGATAGAAATTCACAAAAGAATTCCCACATTAATAACACAATCAGACATTCACCAACACAACACCAGAGGTGCAGATATAATAAGAGGACCTAGACATAGGCTCAGTAAATCCCAAAATAATTCACTGAATTTGAACGTCTACAACATTCTTCCAGGGGAAGTTGGAAATTTAGGAACGTTTGCTTTCAATAAAACAATAAAATTATTTTTGCTCGAAAACCCCTTCTACTCTCTTGAGGAATATGTTAAATGTGTAAGGCAAGGTGTAACTATGCTCAGGGAATCATGACTTGTCAATAACTTTTCAATTATTTTAAATGGTTGATGATATGATTGATCGACTTATGCTCAAGTTATTGTATGTGATGTCTATTATGTCTGGAATAGCATATTGATGCTCTATTGTGTTCATTTTGTTTTATTTATTTACACATATTTTGACACAAACTTTTTTACTACTTGTGAACTACAATTTTACTATTTTTTCAACTGTGACCTGTCATAAATGTATTTTGTGTACATAGCATGATTAATAAAGTATCTATCTATCTATCTATCTATATAAATAAATTAATAATTTCCGAAAGATTCGTAAGTGAATACATTTCAAAAGAGTAGATCATAGGAGGGTTGATATGGCTCTTCAGCCCCTCCGTACCTCGACCTGTGAGGACTTTTGTACATTACAGTACAAATTTTCCTTGAGTATAGTGTATTTATAGTGCTGCTCATTGTTAAGAGTTTTTACCTTGGAAAAAGTTGAGTGAAATTTATGATTTTTGGAACATATATGTGTTACAACATCTATGTCGCTGAAGTTAGCTTCGGATTTGAATCTCATGCATGGATTTATATAGTCGACCATGTGAATAATGCTAATGAATTGATAATGTGTGAAAACGGCGATCGGAAAAAAATATTTTTTAACCACTTTCAGTAATCAAGAATACTGGGTCAACTTGAGGTATATATACCCATTTTGCATGGGGTATTTCTACCCCCCGGCTCGGTGATGATATTTTGGAAAGTAGATGGGATCGGATGAAAAATAACGTTTCGAGCAATAAATATACCCCATTACTTCATTCGCCACAAAAATTGGGATTAATGAAAATTAACCCTCAGGGTGATGGTTCCACCCATAACATCTCCATATTTAGCAAATCAGACGAGATCAGGTAAAATATGGAGTGTCCCTAGATCAAGAGTATTACTACTGTCACTGCAAACGACACCTGCGACTCAATCGTCGAGAGGGTGGTTTTACCCCCAACTCCTCACGTACAATATTCTTAATATTTTGAAAAGTAGATGAGATTAGATGGAATACATTATCTCAGGCAACCAGTATCATCACCTTATGCAAAATCAGAATAGCGATTCATGGAAATTAGCAGTCTGGGTAGTGGTTTCATCCCCAAATATCCTTTTGCAATACTCTCAATGATTGCAAAACTGGACGAGATCAAATGAAATACGAAGTGTCATGTGATCAGAAGTATTGATACTGTCACTGCAAGCATAGTGACACATGCGATTCAATCGTCAATAGGGTGGTTTTACCCCTACACTTAACATACAATGTTCTCAATATTTCGAAACGTAGATGAGATCAGATAAAATGCAATATATCACGCAACGAATATCATCACTGTTCGCATAATCAGAATAGCGATTCATGCAAAATAACAGTCAGAGTGGTGGTTTCATCCCCAACTCTCTCATTACAATACTCTCCATAATCAGAAAACTAGACGAGATCAGATAAAAAAAGAAGTGTCATGTGATCAATAGTATTCATACTGAGTTCAAGCAAAGATGCACATGCGATGCAACCGTCTGGAGGGTGGTTTTACCACCCTACATTTCACACACAATATTCTCAATATTCCGAAAAGTAGATGAGATCAGATAAAATACAATATATCAGGCAACAAATATCATCACTATTTGCATAATCAGAATAGCGATTCATTCAAAATAACAGTCACAGTGGTGGTTTCATCCCCAACTCTCTCATTACAATACTCTCCATAATCAGAAAACTAGACGAGATCAGATAAAAAAAGAAGTGTCATGTGATCAAAAGTATTCATACTGTGAGCTCAAGCAAAGATGCACATGCGATGCAACCGTCTGGAGGGTGGTTTTACCCCTTACATTTCACATACAATATTCTGAATATTTCGAAAAGTAGATGAGATCAGATAAAATACAATATATCAGGCAACGAATATCATCACTGTTCGCATAATCAGAATAGCGATTCATTCAAAATAACAGTCAGAGTGGTGGTTTCATCCCCAACTCTCTCATTACAATACTCTCCATAATCAGAAAACTAGACGAGATCAGATAAAAAAGAAGTGTCATGTGATCAATAGTATTCATACTGTTAGTTCAAGCAAAGATGCACATGCGATGCAACCGTCTGGAGGCTGGTTTTACCCCTTACATTTCACATACAATATTCTGAATATTTCGAAAAGTAGATGAGATCAGATAAAATACGATATATCAGGCAACGAATATCATCACTGTTCGCATAATCAGAATAGCGATTCATTCAAAATAACAGTCAGAGTGGTGGTTTCATCCCCAACTCTCTCATTACAATAGTCATTATCAGAAAACTAGACGAGATCAGATAAAAAAAGAAGTGTCATGTGATCAATAGTATTCATACTGTTAGTTCAAGCAAAGATGCACATGCGATGCAATCGTCGGAAGGGTGGTTTTACCCCCTACATTCACACACAATATCTCAATATTCCGAAAAGTAGATGAGATCAGATAAAATACAATATATCAGGCAACAAATATCATCACTCTTTGCATAATCAGAATAGCGATTCATTCAAATAACAGTCACAGTGGTGGTTTCATCCCCAACTCCTATTACAATACTCTCCATTATCAGAAAACTAGACGAGATCAGATAAAAAAAGAAGAGTCATGTGATCAATAGTATTCATACTGTTAGTTCAAGCAAAGATGCACATGCGATGCAATCGTCGAAGGGTGGTTTTACCCCCTACATTTCACACACAATATTCTCAATATTCCGAAAAGTAGATGAGATCAGATAAAATACAATATATCAGGCAACAAATATCATCACTCTTTGCATAATCAGAATAGCGATTCATTCAAAATAACCGTCAGAGTGGTGGTTTCATCCCCAACTCTCTCATTACAATACTCTCCATAATCAGAAAACTAGACGAGATCAGATAAAAAAAGAAGTGTCATGTGATCAATAGTATTCACACGGTTAGTTCAAGCAGAAATGCACATGCGATGCAATCGTCGGAAGGGTGGTTTTACCCCCTACATTTCACACACAATATTCCGAAAAGTAGATGAGATCAGATAAAATACAATATATAGGCAACAAATATCATCAATGTTCGCATAATCAGAATAGCGATTCATTCAAAAAAACAGTCAGAGTGGTGGTTTCATCCCCAACTCTCTCATTAAAATACTCTCCATTATCAGAAAACTAGACGAGATCAGATAAAAAAAGAAGTGTCATGTGATCAATAGTATTCATACTGTTAGTTCAAGCAAAGATGCACATGCGATGCAACCGTCTGGAGGGTGGTTTTACCCCCTACATTTCACACACAATATTCTCAATATTCCGAAAAGTAGATGAGATCCGATAAAATACAATATTCATTCAAAATAACAGTCAGAGTGGTGGTTTCATCCCCAATTCTCTTATTACAATAGTCTACATTCTCAGAAAACTAGACGAGATCAGATAAAAGAGGAAGTGTCATGTGATCGATAGTATTTTAACTGTTAGTGCGATCTCCGGTTACTCCCGCCACATGGTCCCGCACTGCCACTGGTTTGGGGCCTGTCACTGAGGTCTGAGACAGCTGGGAACGTTATGGAGGTTGTTTTGGGGGCCCGACCATATATAGAAAAAAATATGGCTGCCGTAGGTTGAGTGAGAAAAAATATTGAGTCTGGGGGGCCTCGTCTGGGCTGTTAAGTGGTCTCTCTAGGTGTGTCACGGAGGTGTGAGAGGTCTTGAGATATTATGGGGGTTGTTTTGGGGGCCATTTATATATAGAACAAAAAATGGCGGCCGTAGGTGAGGAATTTCAAGATGTCCGTTATATGGGGGCCTTGCCTGAGATGTTTATCGGTCTCTGAATGTTGTCACTGAAGTTGAAGATATCTGGAGGCGTTATGGGGGCCCCAGCCATGTATAAAAAAAATAGGGCGGTTGTAGGTTAAGAATTCCAAGATGTCCGTTATGGGGGTAACGACTGGGTTCTTCAGCAGTATCTGAGGTTGCCACGGAGGTATGTGACAACTGGAAGCCGCATTGGGGGGTCAACCATATATAGAAAAAATTGGCGAGAGTAGGAATCATGTTAGCTATAGTAGTAATTGGGGGGCAGAGGGACCCCCGCCTGTAGGATGTTCATCAGCCTCTGGAGGTTGCCACTAAGGTCTGAAACAGCTGGTGTACGTTATGAAGGCATGGGGCCGTATTGGAGCTCGCAGTCATAGAGAAGAAAAATATGACGGTTTTAGGTTAAGAATTTCATTATATATCCGTTATGGGAGGCGACCCGCCTAGAATATTTAACGGTCTCGGTTGACTACTACGGAGCTCTGAGATATGTGAGGTTAGCGTGTGAGAAAGCCGTATTGGGGCCCAATCATCCATAGAAAAATTACGGTTTGAGGTTAAGAATTTCACTAATGTTCAATATTGGAAGACCGACCCGCTTGAGGGCGTTTAACGGTCTTTGGAGCATGTCACCGATGTCTGAAGCATTCATGGGGGTCTGAGACTCAACCATATATGGAAAGAAAAAAAAATAACCGCTCAACGTTGACAAGGGAAAAATGTTCATCCGATTGCAGTCAGTCTCTCCATAGATACGTCACTGTCGTTTGATATGTTTGAATATACTTTTCGCGGCAAATGATTGCATTATAATTTGACCTTGACTATACAAAATATTCCCACGGTTCGAGCGTGCCGATTCTGAGAATTCCCCATCTTTATTGCTTCTCGGAATAAGCTAACGATTGGAAAATTCCAAGAACTGGATAATGCAAATTCCTCAGAAATCCATGTCTGACCAACACCAACACCTGGATAAACAATCAATTCCGAGAATTATGTCTCGCCACTGATTCTGAGAAATTAATTGCGTCGTAGTTTTGTTTCTGTGAACGGCAATAATGGCATCATCATTCGAAATTTTCATAGTACAGTCAATCTCAGACATTTTACGCAGCCGAATTTCCAAAAAAAATGTTTTCCCAATGTCAAAGAGGTTGGATTTTTTATTTTCCATTTTATCTAAATTTAGTTATTGTATTATTCACTAGGTGGCGTCACTATCGTTCAACCTAACACCCTGCCGATTTGTGTTTTTTTGAGAGAAGCATCATTTTTCCATCTTGTATTACTTGTCATATGGAAGCGCTCGTGAAACATTATTTAAGTCTTTTGCCCTGTTCAATTGGTTCATTATTGTTCCGGACGTTGAAGAGATAAGACGTTTCACTTCAGAGCAACTGTGTGATCAAGAAATATCACAAAATGTATGTTTCCTATACATGTACAGGATGTTGGAGATCGTTATGATATTTCATTGAAATTACTCTCAGATGGGGATATAGGAAAACCAAAATTCAGCGCTGCGACATATGTCAACGTATCACATTATGGATGATAAATGAAGAATAATCATTATGGATAAATGGAAAGTATTGTTGAAATATAGAAAAGAGTAAAAGTTGTAGAGTGTACTTTTTTTTCAAATTAACCCAACCTAACCAAATTTTTGCGTTCAATGCTATTAAACAAAAGAATAAGTTCTGCAACCATTGAGAACCGACTATAGTGCGCTGAACCACTCCGAAAAAACAAAACAATTCATAGTTGATAGAGATTTGTATTTAAATCTACACATGGTTTCGAGTGGGTTGATTCCAATAATTATTAACATATTTACGTATACTTAACAGCAGCCAATTCTCCTATATTCCATAACACTGACTTGGATTAATGGTTTGATGATGAAGTGATGAAACCTATATTGATTGAACTATAAGAATTCTGCGGGAAAGAAAGCGGGTGGGCATTACAGAAAATTGTCAACTTGGGTGTAAACATCAATAAATTCTCTCCCCAAATTGGATAGTCATATATTGGACTTCCGACTCAACCCACTCGAAACCATATGAAGATTTAAATGCAATTTCTATCAACTATGAATTTTGTGCCAAACCTGACTCGAACCAGGGCCCTCTAGATTATGAGTCTAACGCTCTGCCAACTCAGCTATTTCGACTCACAAGCATATGCATACGACAAAGTATATAACGATAACCATTCATATGGCTTGCGACAAATGTTGAGTGACTATTAGCCTGAAAAGTTATGGGTGGGGGAACATAATATAACTTTTTCAAGAACAAAGTATCTGAAATATAGGGAATTCTAATCCTACAGGAAACTGCCCTAAGATCCTGTTTCAGACCTTAGTGGCAACCTCCAGAGGCTGATGAACATCCTACAGGCGGGGGTCCCTCTGCCCCCCATAACAGACATTTTTTTCACACCTAATCTACAACCCCTATATTTTATTTTCTATGAATGATTGAGCCCCAATGCGGCTTCCACACATACCTCAGACCTCCGTAGGAGACTCTCGATACCGATAAATACCTCAAGAGAGTCAGCCCCCATAACAGACATCTTGAAATTCCTAACCTATAGTCGCCATATTTTGTTCTATATATGGATGGCCCCCAAAACAACCCCCATAATATCTCAAGACCTCTCACACCTCCGTGACACACCTAGGGACCACTTAACACCCCAGACGAGGCCCCCCAGACTCAATTTTTTTTTTTTCTATATATGGTTGGGCCCCCAAAATAGTATGTGGCGGGAGTAACCGGAGAAATTTTCAGAATATTGTATATGAAACGTAAGGGGTAAAACCACCCTCCCGACGGTTGCATCGCATGTGCATCTTTGCTTGCACTTACACTATGAATTCTATTGATCACATAACACTTCCTCTTCTATCTGATCTCGTCTAGTTTTCTGATAATGGAGAGTATTGTAATGAGAGAGTTGGGGATGAAACCACCACTGTGACTGTTATTTTGAATGAATCGCTATTCTGATTATGCAAACAGTGATGATATTTGTTGCCTGATATATTGTATTTTATCTGATCTCATCTTCTTTTCGGAATATTGAGAATATTGTGTGTGAAATGTAAGGGGTAAAACCACCCTCCCGACGGTTGCATCGCATGTGCATCTTTGCTTGCACTTACACTATAAATTCTATTGATCACATGACACTTCCTCTTTTATGTGATCTCGTCTAGTTTCCTGATAATGGAGAGTATTGTAATGAGAGAGTTGGGGATGAAACCACCACTCTGACTGTTATTTTGAATGAATCGCTATTCTGATTATGCAAACATTGATGACATTTGTTGCCTGATATATTGTATTTTATCTGATCTCATCTACTTTTCGGAATATTGAGAATATTGTGTGTGGAATGTAGGGGGTAAAACCACCTTTCCGACGGTTGCATCGCATGTGCATCTTTGCTTGCACTTACACTATAAATTCTATTGATCACATGACACTTCCTCTTTTATCTGATCTCGTCTAGTTTCCTGATAATGGAGAGTATTGTAATGAGAGAGTTGGGGATGAAACCACCACTCTGACTGTTATTTTGAATGAATCGCTATTCTGATTATGCAAACAGTGATGATATTCGTTGCGTGATATATTGTATTTTATCTGATCTCATCTACTTTTCGGAATATTGAGAATATTGTGTGTGAAATGTAGGGGGTAAAACCACCCTCCAGACGGTTGCATCGCATGTGCATCTTTGCTTGAACTAACAGTATGAATACTATTGATCACATGACACTTCTTTTTTCATCTGATCTCGTCTAGTTTTCTGATTATGGAGAGTATTGTAATGAGAGAGTTGGGGATGAAACCACCACTCTGACTGTTATTTTGAATGAATCGCTATTCTGATTATGCAAAGAGTGATGATATTTGTTGCCTAATATATTGTATTTTATCTGATCTCATCTACTTTTCGGAATATTGAGAATATTGTGTGTGAAATGTAGGGGGTAAAACCACCCTTCCGACGATTGCATCGCATGTGCATATTTGCTTGAACTAACAGTATGAATACTATTGATCACATGACACTTCTTTTTTCATCTGATCTCGTCTAGTTTTCTGATAATGGAGAGTATTGTAATGAGAGAGTTGGGGATGAAACCACCACTGTGACTGTTATTTCGAATGAATCGCTATTCTGATTATGCAAAGAGTGATGATATTTGTTGCCTGATATATTGTATTTTATCTGATCTCATCTACTTTTCGGAATATTGAGAATATTGTGTGTGAAATGTAGGGGGTAAAACCACCCTCCCGACGATTGCATCGCATGTGCATCTTTGCTTGAACTAACAGTATGAATACTATTGATCACATGACACTTCTTTTTTTATCTGATCTCGTCTAGTTTTTTGATTATGGAGAGTATTGTAATGAGAGAGTTGGGGATGAAACCACCACTCTGACTGTTATTTTGAATGAATCGCTATTCTGATTATGCGAACAGTGATGATATTCGTTCGATATATCGTATTTTATCTGATCTCATCTACTTTTCGAAATATTTAGAATATTGTATGTGAAACGTAAGGGGTAAAACCACCCTCCAGACGGTTGCATCGCATGTGCATCTTTGCTTAAGCTCACAGTATGAATACTTTTGATCACATGACACTTCTTTTTTTATCTGATCTCGTCCAGTTTTCTGATTATGGAGAGTATTGTAATGAGAGAGTTGGGGATGAAACCACCACTTGACTGTTATTTTGAATGAATCGCTATTCTGATTATGCTAACAGTGATGATATTCGCTGCCTGAGATATCGTATTTCATCTGATCTCATCTACTTTTGAAATATTCAGAATATTGTTTGTGAAACGTAAGGTAAAACCACCTCCAGACGGTTGCATCGCATGCATCTTTGCTTGCTCTAACAGTATAAATATTATTGATCACATGACACTTCCTCTTTATCTGATCTCGTCCAGTTTTCGATAATGGAGAGTATTGTACTAAGAGAGTTGGGGATGAAACCACCACTCTGACTGTTATTTTGCATGAATCGCTATTCTGATTATGCAACAGTGATGATATTCGTGCCTGATATATTGCATTTTATCTGATCTCATCTACGCTTCGAAATATTGAGAACATTGTATGTTAGGAGTTGGGGGTAAAACCACCCTCTCGACGATTGAGTCGCAGGTGTCGTTTGCAGTGACAGTAGTAATACTCTTGATCTAGGGACACTCCATATTTTACCTGATCTCGTCTGATTTGCTAAATATGGAGATGTTAGGGGTGGAACCATCACCCTGAGGGTTAATTTTCATGAATCGCTATTTTTGTGGCGAATGAAGTAATTGGGTATATTTATTGCTCAAACGCTTATTTTTCATCCGATCCCATCTACTTTTCAAAATATAATCACGAGCCGGGGTAGAAATACCCCATGCAAAATGGGTATATATACCTCAAGTTGACCCAGTATTCTTGATTACTGAAAGTGGTTACAAAATATTTTTTCCGATCGCCGTTTTCACACATTATCAATTCATGAGCATTATTCACATGGTCGACTATATAAATCCATGCATGAGATTTAAACTGAAGCTAACTTCAGCGACATACAACATCTCTACAAAACTATACAAACAGTTGTGGTATATATTAACTAAGTATTGAATAAGAAGGAGTTAAAGTGCAGAATAGCAGTTCTCCTTGGCAAAAAAAAAGGATAGTTCCTTATCTCAATCTACCTTCAGCATTGGAAAAAAAACGAACTCACAATATAAACACAGGTGTTATTAGTCCAGTGAAACTGATCAAATATTAAAGAGGAGCTTCACCAAGGAAATGAAAAATTACCTAAAATGGAATGTTTTCTATGTAAACAGATAAAACAGCCGACAGAAAGAGTAAAAATTCCAAGTTTCCCATGCGATTCATGCAGAAATACATGTGCAGAATGTAGTGAATTAAGCACAACCGAAATAAGATGCATCCCTCTACAAAAACGACCTTTAAAGTACCAATGCAAGAAATGTAGAAATCTTGATACCCTAGAAATCCTTCAAAATACAATCATAGACAAGGAAAAAATAATTGAGGACCAAGAAATAATTATCAAACTATTACAAGAAAAAATAAATACTCTGGAAAAATCAAATGTTCCATCATATTCTTCAATCTTAAAACAACAACAAATAATAGGCTCCAAACCAATAAAAACTAGCTGCCCAAAGATAATTGTAAAACCGAAGCAACAACAACTATCAGAGCAAACCAAAAAAGACATCAATACAAACATTAATCCTGCCAAACTGAAAATCGGTATTGCAAATATAAAACCGTCTAGATCTGGTATGATGATCATTACATGTCAAACGAAAAATGAAACAGAAATACTGAAGGAGGCACTAGAAGATAAACTAAAAAATGACTATAACATAGAACTTAGCAAATTAAAATCACCAAAAATAAAAATTGTCAACTTCAATCAAGATTATAACAATGAAGAAATAGAAAACTACATCAAAGAACAAAACGATATACCAGGGGAAATTACAGTAAACTATATCCGCAGTAATAGAAATGGAACGAAAACAATCCTAATGCATTCCACCATATAATGAATCTGAAAAAGCTAAACATTGGATGGGAGAGATACATGGCATATGAAGATCTGAGTATTCCAAAATGTTATAACTGTCAAGGATACTTTCACAAGAAGCTCAACTGCAAGGAGAAAATGGTATGTCCTATATGCTCTGAAGAACATGAAGAAAGAAGTTGTCCTAAAAGAAAGATATCTTGTAAAAACTGTGATCTTTCAAACATAAAATACAAAACAAATTATGATACGAACCATCAAAGTAATGATTCAGAATGTCACACTCTGAAATATCATATCAAGATACTACAAAGTAAAATAGAGTACTTTGAATGATGATTTCGGTTTTTCAGTGAATTCGCAATAAGTACATCTCTATATCTTTATATTTCCACATTTAATGGATAAACACAAATACAATTATTAGATGATCTGGAAACTAAAACACATCACTGACAACTGTCAACCAATACATTGAAACAAACGAACTCACTGAAAAACTGAATCAGCTTTTAAAAATACAGTATTTTTCAAATACTACACTTAAATATTAGAAGTGCTTATAAAAACTTTGATGAATTTTGATTTTTGAATATGAATAATTTGTAAACTATAGATATCATAATTTTAGGCGAAACCAGATTCATAAATAATGTAAAAAGATTTTACACCCTGGCTACATTACACTGTTCAACGACAGCACATTCAACCTATGTGATGGATTGCTTATTTTCATAAAATCCAATATTAATTTTAAAGTAAACACCAATCTTATAACAAAAAATTCCAAAATAGAATAACTTTGGGGGTTTTAAAAAAAA
>JAFIRS010005031.1:0-67707 GCA_018342105.1 Gonioctena quinquepunctata
TAGTGCGCGAATTCAAAAATTCAAATCAAAAGGAAGGAGGAAAAATGGTATCCAAGTAACGAAAAAACAAAGCCACGAGGAGACTGAAAATAATTCTGAAACGAATGCCACGTTTTGTTGGGAGAGAAAGAAAAATTCATTAGTTTCAACATAATAAGCAGAAAACCAACATTACCTTATTTATACACCATATACAAGTATTCAAAGCTGATTGCTGAATTTGTATGGTTCTTTCGTTTTGATATTGGAGTTCCTGAGAGCATTGGAGTGAAAGAGAATCCAAATCTGGGTGTATATTGAACAGCGACCGTTCCAGCGACAGGTATAAACTTTCCTAGTGCACATCACGAACTGAACAATTTCACTAATAACTAATATCCCATCATTTCATTTGAACTTGAACTATTGAAGAAAATTTCACTATCAAGGTAAAAGTGAGGTTGTGTCTATTTTACCCATGAACTTTTCTCATAATTATCCATGAAAATTTGTAGATTGACATTAGAATAAGTTATCGATCGTAGGCCAGGTGAATTTAAGTTTTCCTGAATAAAGGAAATAATTGCTTTTGATACTTTGTTGCTTGTTTTCCACAATTATCAGCAATCATACTATAAACACTGAATAAAAATTGACATCAAGCAGTGGCTAGTGGCTCAATTGCCTGAACCGGCTATCTGAGACAAGGGGCGTACCAACTGAGTTTAGCTGTGGTAAGGAAAGTGATAACAATTGGCAGCAACGTGACGAGAGAACAGTGACGTTAGCTAGCATTATTATTACATCATTGCAAAATATATTATACAGGGCGAAAATACTTATCTATATCATAACAATTTGGTCACAACGAAGAATAGAAAAAATTATTAGCTATCTTCATTATATAAAACAATTTATATTTACAATTTATCATTACATAACAATTGGCACCCAAAACGTGGGGCGAAATAATAACAAAATAATTTGATATATCCATCTTTTACATAACAATATATATATATATATATATATATATATATATATATAACATATACAAAAAAGCAGCTCTGTTTTTTTTTGTAGAGGTTTGCGTTATTCAAAATCAAAATATGATAAGGTGTATCAGTTGAATCACCATCGACTCATTATTCACTTATATAAATGGAAGAGCAGATGTATGTTGAATGCTAATATATATTTCATATAGTACTGTATTTATTATTACATACAAACTGAATTCCGCCCTAACTATATAAATAAAATGTAATTTTATGTTTTATTAATCGGTAATAAAGACATTTATTATTATTATTATTATAAAGGCCACAATCTTTCATATCTTCACAAATTACTTGTTCGTTACAACTGAAAAATATTTACGATTCATAATACATTTATTGAAATCCACTCTCGCATGATGATTACCTCTACGGAAATTCATAGAATATTTCCTTCTGCAGACGTTTTTATTGAGCATTCAATAGTGTTTCTATTAAAATGCATTCTCCTTTTTTTTATGTTCCTCCAATCAGGCCAGACGCGATTTTTGATAAAAGGACTCATATTTGCAAAATTACCATTATCAAGTTTCTTCACCAGCAAGAATCGCGATTGTTTTTCCTCCGTCTCGTTACAAGCGATATTTCGGAAAATCTCCTAGATTTTCTTTTGTGGAGTGGACTGATCCGTATTATATTACTTTAAAAATTGAAAAACGTTCTCACGAGTAGCTAGGAGAGAGAAGGTCCACCTGCACAGAACCCCGTATAGGAAAAAGTGGTACTTATTCTGCTTTTTGTAATAAAAAACTATTTTGTTGAACCAATTTTCCATAAATTTCGCGATGGAAAATTATATTGCATGACCGCATTGTTTAATAAGGCACCGTGGGCAACCATATACTTCTTTTTTCCTTAAAAGGAGAAGTATTTTTAAATGAAAAATATCATCACAAGTACCTATTCACTTGGCAGCTGTATAGCGATTTCTCGTTCGACCTCATAATTCACAACCAATACGCTGAATTGAAATAGCGCAGCTTTTTATTGTGCTCGAACATCCCACCGTTGAGCAGGAAAATTTGAATAAATCCAAAAAATACCTCCGGAAAGCGTATGTAAAAGCTTTTGGTCTTCGACATAAATCTCGAAACATTTCAAATTCTCTTACGAACAGAGCATAATAATTCTTACGGAAGGTTAATAAAATAGAGTGAACTTAAAAACTGCATTAAAACATGGCAGGCAACCTTTGCATGCAGCCATAAATTTGAAATTCAACGGCTTTAAAAAAAGTTGATCTGTGCCATTAGTGTTTAAACTATCATAAATTGTCGATTGGTGTTCGATTCGTCCGCCTGGGAATCATTCGCGCTTTTAGGGTAAGTGCTCGACAACATTCGAGTTCGGCCAAGTATAAAGTTTATTTGTCGTGTACCCCGGAAAGTATAGCTCGATGGGCGTGCGACAGTTTTATTTTGAAAGGGGATTGCACCCCACCGAGTCTCTTCAAGATCACCCGTACGTAATTATCAGTTATCAGTCAACCGTGAAAGCACACGAGCTTTTTAGCACGCTTTCTTTAAACATATTTATGTCAAAGCTTTTCAATTTCGCGATGTCAATTCACATTTCGTACTGTCCGCTTGAGTACACTCAATTTCACCGGGCTTTAAAATTTACCAACTTATTTGTCGGATGAAACCATAATGGTAAATATTGCGAATTCGTGAGCTCCTTTGTGCGGCAAATATTCATATCAAGTCAGTGAACCATGGTTTCAAAGAAAATGGAAAATTGTCTTGGAATAATATTGGTTCACAGAGTGAGGCTAATGAATTTGTTATTCAACACAATTTGCTAGCACTAATAAAATGCAATATTCACACAACAAAAAATAATTTTCGAGTGAAAATGCGACAGCGAAAAAATTACTGGTAATTTTACGAGAAAAATTATCATTCCCAATTCATCGAAAACTTGCTCCTTATGATCAGTGGAAAGTTAGCCACATCCAGAGCTATACAAGAACAAAAGGGTTACGCAGAGGAAATTGTTGGAATCAAGAAGCAGTATCTGGCTAACAAGCTGATATCTCCCCTTAATTTATGAATACGAAAAATACTTGTTTCAAATGAAAACGGATGATAACTTTCTGAAATGGGACTATACCACATTGTCTTCTGTAAATGTTTTTCGTCAAAAAATGAAGTGAAAGTTTGCCAGGCCGTCACAAATTCACACAAATGACGGAGAACCGGAATCTGCTTTCGAAATGTTTTTTCGTAAGGGAATTGACTCGATTCCTTCGAACGAGTCTGTGGGGTGATGAATAGATACATAATTACAAAATTCTCCTAGAAGAATTTTTCTTTCTCTCTCTCTCTCTTTGTCTATTTCTATTATATACGAATCTGTGTGACAACCATCTGAACCATCCAGCTCTTGCTCATCCATCAACCATCCGAACTGCTGTTCTGCTTACGGGAAAATTGAAATAACTATGTCCCTCATTATTTGCAACACCCCTTACTTTTGAACCCCAGATTTTAAATTATATGATTCAAATTCAAGAAGGTGAAATCACTTTGCCGATAGGCTGCTCAGATGGATACGGTTAGGCCGTGAGTAAGGTTCAATTAATGACTTTTCCTAGTTAATCAAATTTGTCCACTAAAAAAATTATACATTAATTAACTTGACTAGTTCCAGAGTTGGGCGCCAGACTTGCTAAAGACAAAAGTCAAAGATAAATAAAATTAAATAAATGTTACCTAGCTTGTATGGGAAGGCAAATAAATATGCAATAAATCAACTTAACAAATTTATTCCAGTTGGAATTGAAATTATTGAACAAGATATAAAAAAATTAACAAATACTAGAAGAGTATTGAACTTCTCTTAAAAGAATGGAATAATTACATAAAAAGAAACCAGTAATTTTGACTCTGATCAAAATTCGAACATTTACACCTATGATTCCTCCAGTTGTTGGTCACGAATATACCTTCGGAGATCTTAAGCGAGATAGAGGAAGGCTAGTTTCTTGAAGCTGGTCCCAGCGGTTCTAGGAGGAACTTGGTTTCAGCGATTACGATGAAGATGGTCTGGGGTTGGTTCGATAGTTGATTTCAGACCCCCTTATCGGCGGGAATTTAGTTGATCTGCACGGACCAGTGCTGATATTGATGTGCTGTAAGACCTCCCAGGCTACTAGTCCTTCCGTCTCCGTAGATGGGTTCCTCCGTGGTATATATCATGCGAAGAATAGATGGATACATACAATAAAAACTAAAAAAAAAGGGGAGAACGAAGGATATCCTTTGAACCTCAAGTTTTATGTTTCAAATTTTAATCGAGAGTCAAAAGATAGATGCAAATGATAGCATACAATAAAAATCTCAGTCTATATAAAAGACTGGAAAGTTACAGTGAAAGAACAAAGATAATAAATAGCAATCCAATCTGCTATTCTGGAGTTAAATTTATAAGTTAATTTTAATAATTAAAAAAAAATATTAAAAATGAACAAAATTTAAAACCAAACAAAACAAACCTCACCCAAAACGTGATGTTCAAATTCAGTTAAATTTTGAAACAGGTAAGTTTTGATAAGGTGATTCTATGTACCAGAAGGGTAAAAAAAAATTAATGAGGAAAGATATTCCAAAAGAAATATAAAAATTTCCTTCAAATTTTACCAGAGAACAAATATAGTATTTTAAAGCAAAATACTATAAAATTGCCAGAGAAAAAATCTACTATTTTAAAGCAAAATATTTAAAGGTTGCCAGTGCAAAAATATACTATTTTAAAGCAAATGCCAAAAAAATATAGCGTTTTAAAAAAATATAGCGTTATAACCAAAATACTCTAGTAAGCTACAAAAAAATATAGGGTTTCTGAACCAAGATAATAATCAGAGTAAAAGTATACTCTTCAGCCAAGATAAGAAGAGAGAGACACACGTCTTTCAGTGAGCACGACTCTCTTAGATGGAGATAAAGTGAAATAATTCCTTTTATTGAAGAATTTCCAGAGATAAACCGAAGAGGGAGACCACACGTCTTTCAGTGGGCACGACTCTCTTAGATAAAGATAATGTTAAATAATTCTTTTGATTGAAGAATTTTTAAAGATAAACTGAAGAGGGAGACCTCACGTCTTTCAGTGGGCACAACTCTCTTAGATAAAGATAATTTTAAAGGGCGATAAACAGGTAATTCTCAAAAATTAGAATGAATCTCCATGCTCTTGGCGACAAGGTAGTAACTGAAGTGAATTGACTCTGCAACGATCAAAAATCAAACAAGCTACACTGGGAATTAAATGGAGTAATAGATATAAGAAATTTATTAAACGGAAATCAACTTTACGCTTGAGGCATATATTGAATCGAATCGAGTGTTCTGAGACCGTTAGGCCAGAGGTACAACTCTCTCTGTAAGCAATTCTTTCTCAAGAGAAAAGAAAATTACTCTCATAAACATATAGTTATGAAATAAAGAAAATTGCTTACCAGAGAGCCGTCCTATTAGTCACTGTCCCAGAACAATCGAATTCGCCCTTCACTTCAATTGGAATCCTTGGAACAAACCGGTGGTCGTGTGAGGTAGGTAAGCTCTAGTCCATTCGAGATTACCAATTACTTGGTACCTGAAAAAGGCAAAAGCGTAGAACTGATTTCCAATGAAAAAAATCAGTTCCCAATATTCGGAACAGATGTTACGTTAGCCACAATATGTAGTATGAATGATTTGTCAAAATGGCCGAAATATCTATATTTAACCTTCAAAAATTACCATGCGGTATATCCAAGAATTCTAATATTACAAGCCTAAGAGAAAAGAAGAAAATGCTAATCAGCTACAACATTAATTGAAAGATAAAGAGAATAATATTACTCAATTAAACTCCAGCAGTGAAACTTATTCAACTTATAGATCTTACCAAAATCAATTCACTCAGTCCATCTGCCTATCTCGACGTTCAAATCAAGAAAGAGATCGATTATTCCTTCGGTTCGAACAAATCACCAATTCTACCTGGGTTTTTTCCCAAACTATTCTTGGTTTTTCTCTATTGAAAAACACTTGGAAAAAACACGGCTTGACGACATGAATACAACTGTCACGATACCATTTTCACGAGACGATAATGATGGCGCTGTCCCATAGTTCACGATCGGCCGTGACTAATGACCCGTTCCACCGTAAGATAACCGGAATAGTTATGAGAAATTGATTATGTATAAGGAAGTAACGAAAAATTCGTTACATATTTTTGAGCCAATCAAATGGCCGAAATTTCAAACAGAGAACCAATCAGATCAGTTTCACAGTGAAAAAACGCCTTCTCGCTATTTTATACTGATAAAACCACCAGTAGATTCGATATCGTTTTGCGATAAAATTATATGTCAACGCATTCAATTTCTATTCAGGGGAACAGGAAATTCAAAATTGATTGAATAAGGGATTTTCAACTCACTATTATAATGATTTGATATTTTAATTGAATTATACCTTTTTCAGCATGCTAAACAGCCTCGGGTTTTCAAGTGAGGCAATGAATAATTCGAAACCCTTATTCTCATAACATCAACAAAAATATTCGTGGACTAGTGGTTAGCGCGACAGTCCCTCACCCGGGAGGCTGGGGTTTGAATCCATATCAAGGAGTGTTTTTTCAATCGAATTCAGGTACAAACATATTTAATTTGAAGAGGGAAACATTCTTAATTGAATATTGAATCGAAATATTTTTCTAAGAATTGAAAAATCCACGATAAAAAGTTATTTTTTGTGAATGTCTAACAGAAAACAACTATTTTCCCGGCTAAAGCCACGCCGGACATTGAACCACATCTGATAGATATTCTGAAAGGACCCCAACCCAAAAGAAAAAATCTGAAATTGAAAAATTGCATTTTTATTCAGATAGTTATTTGATTTTCTATTCCAGTCTCAATTAAGAACTCGTATAGATGAATGAGGCAAAGAAGAATGTTTTCCAAAATAGAGTACTCACCAGAAATCATTTGTAACATTGACGCAAGAGAGGCATAGCATTCACTAGGTCTTCAATACATTTTTGTCGACGAAAATCTGTTTCGTGATTTCACGATCTGATTTTATGAACATCCTGTTCATATTTTCAAACAAATCAATATTTAATTTGATAGTGAAAAAATTATACATATTTTAGGTTTTTGGACGAGTTCAAGAGCAGTGAATGATCATTGTAAATGAATGAATCTGAGACACGAAGCATTTAGAAACGGGCACGATTCCTTCAATTTTGGAATGAGAATTGTTGTAATTTTTCTAGTTGAAAATTAAAATATAATATGGATTCTGGTAATCTTATCCAGCTTCAATTGTGATTCGGGAAATATTCTCATCAAATATCATTCGTACTAGAGGATTTTATAAAATTTCCTCAAGCATTTTGCCTCGTTCAATTTGCGGCCTTATTATCAAAGATTAAATATATATATATATATATATATATATATATATATACAGTGCTCGTCTGAAGTCCGTTCCCCCCTACTAATTTTTGAACCACCTGGTATATCGCAACGAAATTCGGAGGGCTGCAATGGGAGATGAAAACCTACTTTTTCATGGAAAAATCACAGCTGAAAGTTCCAAAATGGTGGCTGAGCGCCATCTTCAATAATTTTTTTAAATAGAACACCCCGAATATTATTCTATTTTCGAAATCTGCTCATAATTCTCAACAGTTTTCTCCATACACTTCACTCATAAATTCAATTGTTTTCGAAATATTAACGTTTGAAAACTGATATTCCGGTTTGAAATGAAGTATAGATTTTGGTCACTTCCGGTAAAACGTTTTGCTAACTAAACGTTGTTATTAATTTGTAGTTGAATCTCTTAATGAATTCGACTAATAAGAGGCGTAAAGAGAGTTTATTATGGATTAACAGTACCGCTTACCGGAAAATCTCGAAGCCTACTAATGTGTTCTGTAAATTCACAATCAAAACAAATTAATTGGCTAAAAAATTATAATTTATTTTTGAATAACACTTTTATTTAATCCCACCAATTATTTCATCAAGTGTTCAATGTGGCCCCCTCCCAAATCTTGACAATAAAGTGCCCTATTATAAATAGCTTCACTCACGTTGATGAAAGTCTGTTCATTTATTTCTTCACATGTATCTATTATTCAGTGGCGTAGATTCTCGACTTCAGATACTCCTAAAGGAAAAAATCTAGAGGTGTAAGACCCGGAGATCTTGGTGGCCATTCTGTACTTCCCCTGCGACCTATCCATCGTCCAGGAAAGTTTGTATCGAGGAACTCTCTAGCCATGCGATCGAAATGGGGAGGTGCCCCATCCTGCTGAAATATGATTTCACGATTTTCAAACTCTTCCTGATTGTTTAATACAATCTGTTTTATTCGAGGTTCAATTTCAGCTTCTAAAAAATTTCTGTAAAGAACTCCTGTAAGATTGCCTCTGATGAAAATAGGTCCAACAACGCGATTGCCCGAAATCCCCGCCCAAACATTCACCTTTTTAGGAAACTGGTTATGTCCCTATTAAAAATATTGCTCCAGTATCGTACATTCTGTGTGTGGACTTTTCCATTGAGAAAAAACGTGCATTCGTTTGCGAAACATACACGTTTCAGGAAGTTCCGTTCTCCTTCAATTGTTATTGCTAACCACTCACAAAATTCAACCCTCCGGTCTGGATCATCCTCCGTGAGAGCATGCAGGATTTTCATTTTATAGGGATGAAACTTTTCTTTTTTTGGACTCTTTGGACACTTTTTGAACTTACTCCACAGGATTCAGCAACTGCAGATGTGGACTGAGTCGGATTGATTACCATTTCAGCAACAATTTCTACCTTTTTTTCTCCTGGAAGAGGCGGTCTTCCTGATCTGAGCGTCTTCCAGCGTACCAGTTGCTTGGAGCTTATTCAAAAGTTTTTGCAAATATGACCTCGAAATAGGATTCTCGGGAAATCATCATTAAACATACGGACTGCTAGATGTGAATTCCTTCCAGCTTTCCAAATATCAAAACTGCTTCAAATTTATCGTCTAAACTAGGAGCCATGATCACACTTTTCATAAAAGGATTTAGGCGCTCAACGGACTATTTGACAGTTAGCAGTTCAGTTTGACAGTAAACAAGATGTTACCGCGACAACGATTTTTTCCAATGCAAACTTGATTGAAAGCAACATTAGTGTTTCTGGTTGGGTTTGAAATGACCAAAATGTCACTTTTCAAACGTTAATATTTCGAAAACAATTGAACTTAGGAGTAAAGTGTATTGGCGAAAACTGTGGAGAATTATGAGCAGATTTCGAAAATGGAATAATATACGGGGTGTTCTATTTGAAAAAATCATTGAAGATGGCGCTCTGCCGCCATGTTAAAACTTTTATCTCCTATTTAAGCCCTCCAAATTTCCTTGTGATATACCAGGTGGTTCAAAAATCAGTAGGGGGGAACGGACTTCAGAGGAGTACTGTATATATATATATATATATATATATTATATCCTTTTTTGGGCATAATTTCTTATATTTTTTGTATGCCGAAGTTGGATTAATGGTTTACATTGAATATGTGGTACGTCAATTTGATATAATATAACGAATACTATTACCAGGAATAAAATACCATTTACTGTGGCGGAGGAGTTTGGAAAAAGGATATATAGGTATAGTATTGCTTGGTATTACGTGACGATGTCTACCAGTCAGCACCTACCGCAAGCCCCAATAGGGAACTTCGTTCCTGACTGGGGTCCCCCGACCGCACACGATTTTTTTTTGAGAAAATTCTTCATGGACACTTTTTGGTAGTGTGGGAGTGCCCAAACCCTGTGAATGTGCACCTCCATTATCCCAAATTTACCCACTAAAAACTTCTATGACACTTGTGCCTTCACTGAGTGTGTACTGTATAGTTTCGGTTCACCATTAGTTGCCCAAAACTTGTCTGTCTTCTGCGATCCAAAGCTCCGCAGTTGCATATTATGTCTGACAGTGTTTCTGGTTCCTTTCCGAATTATCTTCATTTCTTTCATTTGACAGTCCCATTTTATTGAGGTACCCCTTTACTGGCGCATGTCAAGTTATGAGGCTCGTAATAATTTTCAGTTGTTCCTTATTCGAAGTTAACAGGTCTGCTGTTTTTCCGGTCAATGTATTCTTTTTCTGTGTCTGTTTCCTGATATATTATTTCAGTATTGTTTGTGTTTTTCCCGAATCCAGTCTTCTACAGACGCTTGTGCTGTGTGCTTCTGTCTCCCAAGGGCCTGTCCTGGATCCGGTTCGTTTGCCTGCAAATTCCTGCTATCCTAGCACCCAAACCAACTTGGCGCGATTTTGTTCTGCCAGTATTGCAGTGACCCAATTTCTACTTTTCCTGATTGTATAATATCAATACGTGGTACGATCATGTAGCCTCCCGATCACCAGATTTATCTTCGCATTATTTTTATTGTGGGGATATCTGAAAGAGACACAAATTTGAAATAGCCAACTGTGTGCCAATATTACGCCAAATCTACTCAGAGATATGAGATTGGTGGTTTGTTCGAACTTGTGTTACAATAGATTTGTAATGTTAAAGTTTTTTTTTTTGGGTTCACTTTCTAGAATTTATTATTTTTTCAAAGCGAGTATAACAAAAAAAAGGAACCATAGCACTTAATTTCAGAAGAGATATTATTTGTTACCTTTATTACACCAATGTCCTGACTGACTGACGATCAACGCCCAGTCCAAACCGCTGGAACTGAAGAACTTAAATTTTGACAGTTCATTTTTTGGTATTCTATCCCTGAAGGGGTGAAAAGTGGGCGGAAGTAAAAGTACTTCGTTTTGAAGTCTTGGACATTGGTATTTGGGCTTTTCTTTCCAATCAAAGAATACATATGATAGGGTTTTTGAGAATTTAATCTTGAAGGGGTTGCGAGTTTGTATAAAAGTACCGTTAGTTTTCAATTTGCGGTCATAGAAATTGCTGTTTGAGGTCTTTGTTGCGAATAAATACGTGTTTCAGTGTTTTTGGAAATAAAACCCCCAGTAAGGGTGGAATGGGGGGCTAGATGGGGATTGGAAGTTTGTATGAGGGTTCCGTTGATTTCCAAGTACGGGTCATGAAAATTGGTATTTGAGGTCTTTGTCTCAATCTCAGTGTAGTTTTTGAAAATATGGATAAATTAGGGATGATTTTTTTTATTCAATCTGCACTTATATGAATTATCTTCGATTAACTTAGTTGAGGAACAAAAAATATTGGCGTGGTGGTGATATTTATCAAATATATATTTTGCATATTTCTTGCATTGAATAAAAAAAAATGTATAAAAAATTATAACCTCCTCAAAATCCACGCGGGCAAAGCCGCAGGCATAAGCTAGTATTATATATTCCTGAAAACTTTTCAAGGACAAAGGAATTTCCAATAACTTTTCTAAAAATCCGTTATTTCTCTGAAAACCTTATTCGGGGTATTACTAACATTAAAAACAAAACAATTAGCCAAATCGGTTCAGTCGTTGTTTTTATAAAATAAAAAAAAATTACCCTGACCAGGATTCCTTCCTGTGACCTTCTGCTTGGTAGGCGACAGTTTAATCAATGAGCTATTTTCCCGTTTGGTAATGCATGACTCGATAGTCTTTTTGTTCGCCAAATTTTCCAAGCCACTTTTCCCATTTTTTTTATCAACCCGTATCAACCTTCCTAGGGCTGTATCTAACATTAGAAAAAAGCCAAATCGGTCCAGATGTTCTCACGTATTGCGCTTACAAAGAATCGAGATTCATTTTTATTATACAGTGCTTCTCAAAAGTCCCCTCCCCCCCTCTTATTTTTGGAACGATTTTACATAAACAAGTGAAATTTGGAAACTGAATATTAAAGGTTGTAAACTTCCCTACTAGTGATGATAGATGACGAAATCGTCAAAGATGACGTCACAAGGCCATTGTGACCAATAATTTTAAATGGAGCCCTACGGCAAGCGACACCTCTTTTAAAATGTATCGAAAAAATCTATTCAATGATACTTATTTTGTTTGTGTTTATGGCAGTTTTAATGGCTCATTAGTAAACATTAAAATTTAAATTCAATTAGGTATGATATTAATTACAGATTTAAGAATCAGTATCTACTTAAAGAAATTGCTCGAAGTGACCTCCATCCTCTTCCTGACAGTGCAATATCCTATTTTGTAACTCTTCTCGTACTTTTGCAAATATGTCTGCGGAAACAGCCTCACATTCTGCAACAATACGTTGTTTTAACACGTCAATATTGTCAGGTTCAGTGGCGTAAACCTTCGACTCAAGGTACCCCCACAGAGAAAAAGATCTAAAGGTGTGAGGTCCGGTGATCGAGCTGGCCATTCCGTTGAACCTCGTCGTCCAATCCATCTACCACGATACTCCTCATCCAAAAACTGTCTTACTGCACCGTAATAGTGTGGAGGAGCACCATCCTGTTGGAATGTTATTTCCAAATTGCCGAATTCATCTGGATTATCTTCCCAAATTTCAAGGATTAACGGTTCTATTGCGTTTTGCAACAGCTCCAGATAAACCTCACCAGTTGAATTAATATTTAAAAAAAAGAGGCCCAACGATGTGGTTTCCCAGGATAAATGCCCAAACATTCACCTTCTGGGGAAATTGGAAATGTGTTTCACGAAACAGGTTAGGATTTGCGTCATCTCACATTCTGTGTATTTACATTTCCATTCGGATAGAAAGTACTTTCGTCACTAAAACAAATTGTTTTGACATAGTCTGGCTGTTGGTTAATTTTAGTTTCCATATTTTCACAAAATTCTAGTCTTCGGTCTGGGTCGTCGTCTGAGAGTTGATGAACCATTTTTGATTTGTATGGATGAAATTTGTTTTTTTTTCAACACTCTGTGTACTGTACTTCGACTGAATTCACAGGTAGATGCAACGTGAGTTGTTGAAGAAGTAGGATTAACTATTACTTCTGCCAGTATATCAATTTTTTTCTCATCAGAAATTTGTGGTCTGCCAGATCGTTTCGCATCATTATTACTACCCGTTGTTTCAAACTTACGAAGAAGCTTCCTTGAATAAGTCCTCGAAACGGGGCGATCGGGAAACCTCTCATTATAAATGCGTTCTGCTGCATGAATATTTTGTCCAGTTTCACCAAGAATTAGGATCGCTGCCACTTTATCAGCTGAAGCACGTACCATTTCGCTTCTTGAAGCACTCAAACGTTCGGCTCACAACAATTTAACAAATTATTAAAATGTACAAAAATATTAAAAGTACCAAAAGCTGCTAAAACAGTTAAACGTTCGATCAACAATACACAAATTATTAAATGTACAAAAACTTGGACAATTACAAAAACGTCGAATTAGGGAGACTAACAAAAACGTCAGCTTATTTGACAACTATCCAGAGGCGGAGCTTGAATTTGGAATTTTAGTATTAACTGTTTTAATTCATCACAGCTTTGCGTTTTTTTAAAGCGAGTTGCCAAAACTGCCATAAACACAAACAAAATTAGTATCATTGAATAGGTTTTTTCGATACATTTTAAAAGAGGTGTCGGTAAAATTATTGGTCACAATGGCCTTGTGACGTCATCTTTGACGATTTCGATCTATAATCACTACTAGGGAAGCTTACAACCTTTAATATTCAGTTTCCAAATTTCACTTGTTTATGTATAATCGTTCCAAAAATAAAAGGGGGGGAGGGGACTTTTGAGAAGCACTGTATAGATTCCATAACATATTTGTCAAATACAATTTTCCAAGTTGTCTGCTAGATATATTTCATTGTTCTAGCCCTACGATTAGATCTTTTGCCTTGTACTTATTTTATTGCGAAAAATTTGTATATTTTCAGCATTTTATATCCCTGTTCCATAGTGTATGAATAAATGAAACAAATGAAATTCCTAAACAAGAATAATCCCATTCGGAACGATTTCAACGGCACTCTTCAAATGTTTTTCCACGGTTCACCAATTCTGTAGCGAATGAGAGTCTCACTCAGCGAATGTTTCCATTCAGCATAGTGGTCTCGTAAATATTTTTGGTGTCCACCTGTCAACCGTAGGTGATCAGAATATTGAAAGGGGCCGAATACCGACGTGTTGAGGCCGCAACAGTTGGGACAATGGCAACAATTGAATTTGGAAGCAGGGTTGTATGTACTTCCATTATTGACAACAGATTACTATTTGAGGAGAACAAAACAGGTCCTGTAATGTGTTAATGCCCAAATAGACACGTCTATGAAAGCCCAATCCGTAGAATATTAATGGAGGACTGAAAGGGTGAACACTTGTCGGATTGGTTCAATTGATGGGATTTACTTTTTATTCCCTTGCTATTGTTGATGGGAATTGGATAATTGGTGATGAGTAAATGCTGAAAGCACAAATAAATAAATAGTATTTTAGTAGACTCATCTAGTCCATCAATAATTAAAACGCCAGAAAAATTTATTCTCAGAATACTTACTTAATACTGTAGAAAGAATAGGCCAGTAGATATAGACAATCAATTAACATTAATTCCAAAAGTTTTCAAACTTCAATGATATATTAGTGCATTAATGAAAACAAACTATGAAATTTTGCAGAAGTCTGCGATGAACGGAACATTGTTTTAATTGCAAAAAACGTTTACATGCTTTATTATTGCACTGAAAATTGCAAAAGTTCTGCAAACTAAGCATACCTATAATAATGGTATTTTACAACGTGCATTAAGTTTGCAACCATGTAAGAGTTACGAAACCTTGTTTTTGTCATTTGTTTAAGTTTTTCATTGTAATTTGTTCAAAAAAATCCCAAAAGTTCTGCAACTGAACGGAAAAAAAGTTTAAAATATTCACGTACATTTGCAATCATTTCTGAAAACCGCATCAATTATTTATCAAACTTTTTAATAAACGCTCCCATTTTCAATACACACAAGCATTGAAATAATTATAGAAGTTTTCTATTGTGGTTGCAAATAAAAATAATATCGGTCTCAGTTGATATGTACCTTTGCAACCTCATACGAAAAACAGAAACTATTTATCCACTAATATACTTTTTTGCATTTTCCCAACTGCTGAAATAATTGCAAAAGTTCTGCAAATTGCAATTAAAATTATGACTAATATTTTACGTAACGCAAGAGATTTGCAACCGTCATTGTTCAACGGAACATTTTTTTTATAGTTGACCTTTTTTTTCAAATAATTTGGCCATAAATTGTGGACATTGTGCAAATAGGTTCAAGATATATATTAGACCGACATTTATCTACAGTGGTCCAGTTAAATACTTGATTATCCGTCGCGTATATCTGTTATATTTTGTACTGGTTGATTGAAATTGCATCCAAAGAATAATACGGTTACGTAGTTAATAACCATTACAAAATTTGAAAATAATTATTAATCTCAGGAGCAATCACTGTTCTCGACTAATCAGCGAAATAAATTCAATATAATATTCTCGAATGCAACAATCGAAAGAGTACAACAAGTTCGGGTAGAAGACTATTGCAAGTTATTAATTTTTTTCGCATTATTAATTACATGCAATCATTCTTCATTCAAAATGTTCACTTGTCACAACATGACTTTATAGCAATCGACGAGATTTCAAAATAAATAATCGATGCTCTATGGAAGTAAGGATATCAAAACGTTATCCATTGTATATTTTGCAAGTACATAATTTTCATCATCAAACACAAATGTTGCTGAAAACAAAAAAAATTGTAAAATGGATATTACATCTTAAATTTAATTTTTACAGGTATGTATTTCTTGAATTAAATGAAATTATAATTTACCTTTCAACTCGAGTTTCTCTAATTGTGGTTTCGCATGAAAAATTCTATTGAAACCTAATGGAGGACTGAAAGGTAATCGACACGTAAGAATCATTTTCTTGATTTATAAAAATTGTAAAAAAAACATTGAACATACCGTTGTAGGTTAATCGTACTAATGTACAAGGGTTTCTAAAATCTCAATATTTCCTCCATTTTTTTATGAATCAAGAAAATTATGAAAATGTGTCGGGAGATTCTCGACCCTCCATCAAACTACCCATAGTATTTTTTATGCAAATTTCTGATTGTAATATGATGTTTTGAATTCATATCGAAAACGTTAGCTTTCAACATTGAAAGTTTTTACCTATCGTTGACGAGCTTGTTCTTGGTCGATAGTTAACTTGGTAACACAATGAATGTACATAATTTCTTAGGTATATAAAAATCTTTATTATTCAGATAACAAAGGTGTTGCAAAAATTTATATTTTTTTAATTCCTAATGTTCCGCATTGTTACATAGTTTGCATTATTATACTGCCACCAATTCGCAAATCTTCTGCTTTTTTGGTAGAGTACAAATACGAAAATAATTTTCTTTTGATTTTACCCTCATTTCCGTGTACCAGACGAGGTTGCAAATTAATGAAAACATTCTACGTCAGGACATCTCCACTTGCAACCATTATTTGAAACTTTTGTAATATTCCGATACTTATTTTAATAAAAAAATCAATTTAATGAAAAATATATTTTTCGTTTGACGCAAGAGGTTGCAAATTAAAACTCTTGTCAAGAACATTATTTCAGTTATTTTTTCGAGTTTGCAGAACTTTTGAAATTTTCATCGAAAAATTAGGACCAACAACAATTTTTTTCGATAAAACAAACATTTCCGTTTTGTTTGAATGGTTGCGAATTATAAAAATTTTTTTAATGTGAAAATTCATCAAATCCTAATTTTCAGCATCTTCCGTTCAGAAAAAAGGGGTGCAAAATCAGACTAAATATCACTCTACTGAAGTTTTGAAACTTTTGTTATTATTATTGAATTTTGAGAAGATAATGTCAATCTCTACTGGCCTAGTAACTGTACGGATGTTTTCGTTTCGCTTCTACAAATGTGACTAAACTACCAGTTAATAAAGTGTTTTCTTTAAAAAAAAAAAATTATAGTGCTTTGTCCAATCTTTGGGGGAATAAGGAACTGCGAGATATTTCAACAATTGCATGATCTTAATGAACTAATAAACTTCCTCAATTATGCTCCCTATCACAGACTAAAACAACTGGTCTTCTCTTTGATGAATATTTTGAAACTCCGCTCGTTTAGTCTCAATGAGTATTTGTCAGAATATCTTGTATAACACTAAACATTCCCTCTGTCCGTTTCTTTACATGTTTAATCACATATACTATACAGTGCTTCTCAAAAGTCCCCTCCCCCCTTTGATTTTTGGAACGATTTTACATAAACAAGTGAAATTTGGAAACTGAATATAAAAGGTTGTAAACTTCCCTCCTACTGATGATAGATGACGAAATCGTCAAAGATGACGAAATCGTCAAAGATGACGTCACAAGGCCATTGTGACCAATAATTTTAAATGGAACACTACAGCAAGCGACACCTCTTTTGAAAGGTATCGAAAAAACCTATTCAATGATACTAATTTTGTTTGTGTTTATGGCAGTTTTGGCAACGCGCTTTTAAAAAACGCAAAGCTGTGATGAATTAAATCAGTTAATACTAAAATTCAAAATTCAAGCTCCGCCTCTGGATATTGTCAAATAAGCTGACGTTTTTGTTAGTCTCCCTAATTCGACGTTTTTGTAATTGTCCAAGTTTTTGTACAGTTAATAATTTGTGTATTGTTGATCGAACGTTTAACTGTTTTAGCAGCTTTTGGTACTTTCAATATTTTTGTACATTTTAATAATTTGTTGACCTGTTGTGAGCCTAATGTTTAAGTGCTTCAAGAAGCGAAATGGTACGTGCTTTAGGTGATGAAGTAGCAGCGATCCTAGTTTTTGGTGAAACTGGTCAAAATATTCATGCAGCAGAACGCATTTTTAATGAGAGGTTTTCCGATCGCCCTGTTTCGAGGACCTATTTAAGGGAGTTTCTTCGTAAGTTTGAAACAACGGGTAGTATTAATGATGCAAAACGATCTGGCAGACCACAAACTGGCAGAAGTAATAGTTAATTCTACTCCTTCAACAACTCACGTTGCATCTACCTGTGGAGTCAGTCGAAGTACAGTACACAGGGTGTTAAAAAAACAAATTTCATCCATACAAATTAGAAATGGTTCATCAACTCTCAGACGACGACCCGGACCGAAGACTAGAATTTTGTGAAAATATGGAAACTAAAATTAACCAACAGCCAGACTATGTCAAAACGATTTGTTTTAGTGACGAAAGTACTTTCTATCTAAATGGAAATGTAAATTCACAGAATGTGAGGTATTGGAGTTACGCAAATCCTCACCTGTTTCGTGAAACACATACCCAATTTCCCCAGAAGGTGAATGTTTGGGCAGGTATCCTGGGAAACCACATCGTTGGGCCTCTTTTTTTAAATACATATTTAACCGGTGAGGTTTATCTGGAGCTGTTGCAAAACGCAATAGAACCGTTAATCGAAATTTTGGAGGATAATCCAGATGAATTCGGCAATTTGGAAATAACATTCCAACAGGATGGTGCTCCTCCACACTATTACGGTGCAGTAAGACGGTATTTGGATGAGGAGTATCGTGTTAGATGGATTGGACGACGAGGTTCAACGGAATGGCCAGATCGATCACCGGACCTCACACCTTTGGATTTTTTTCTGTGGGGGTACCTCAAATCGAAGGTTTACGCCACTGAACCTGACAATATTGACGTTTTAAAACAACGTATTGTTGCAGAATGTGAGACTGTTTCCGCAGACACATTTGCAAAAGTACGGGAAGAGTTTAAAAATAGGATATTCCACTGTCAGGAAGTAAATGAAGGTCACTTCGAGCAATTTCTTCAAGTAGATACTGATTCTTAAATCTGTAATTAATATCATACTGAATGGAATTTAAATTTTAATGTTTACTGATGAGCCATTGAAACTGCCATAAACACAAACAAAATTAGTATCATTGAATAGGTTTTTTCGATACCTTCTAAAAGAGGTGTCGCGTGCCGTAGGGTTCCATTTAAAATTATTGGTCACAATGGCCTTGTGACGTCATCTTTGACGATTTCGTCATCTATCATCACTAGTAGGGAAGATTACAACCTTTAATATTCAGTTTCCAAATTTCACTTGTTTATGTATAATCGTTCCAAAAATAAGAGGGGGGGGGAGAGGACTTTTGAGAAGCACTGTATGTCGATTTGTTGAAAATATAAACACGATGTTCATAAAATCAGATGTGGAATCATCTGCGACTGATAGATAAACTTTAGTCACTATCTTCCATCGTCAAGATAACCTCTTGTGGGGTATTCATGTTGAAAAGGGGAACATTCTCAATTGAATATTGATAGAAAGATTTTTCTGTGAATTGAAAAATCCACGATTAAAATGAAATTATTTTTTGTGAATGTCTAACAGAAAACAATCATTTCCACGGCTAAAGCCACGCTGGACATTGAACTACATCTGATAGATATTCTGAGAAAGCCCTAACTCAAAAAAAAAAATCTGAAATTGAAAATTTGCATTTTCATTCAGATAGTTATTTGATTTTGTATTCCAGTCTTAATTAAGAACTCATAAAGATGAATGGGGCAAAGAAGAATGTTTTCCAAAAGAGAGTACTCACCAGAAATCATTCGTAACATTGACACAGGAGAGACATCGCATTCACTAGGTCTTCAATACATTTTTGTCGACGAAAATCTATTCCACGCTTCCAAGATCATCAGGAAGACCGGAAGAAATGGAAAACACATTTTCAAGAAGCAATCTCACATTGCAAAGATGGTAAAAGTTAGAAACTTTTCTTTTGGAGAGACACTTTGAAATTAGTGTTTTCTGATATTGAAACCTGTCATGGGGTATGAAAGATTGATTTGTTGAAAATATAAACAGGATGTTCATAAAATCAGATGTAGAATCATCTGCTACTGAAAGATAAACTTTAGTCTATCTTCCATCGTCAAGATAACCTTTAGCCGGGGAAGTAGTTGTTTTCTGTTAGACATTCACAAAAAATAACTTCATTTTAATCGTGGATTTTTCAATTCACAAAAAAATCTTTCTATCAATATTCAATTGAGAATGTTTCCCTTTTCGACACTGTATGTCATTTCATTATTTATTGTAACCCACTTCGCTCTCAATTTCAAAAGGTTAATAGCTTGTAACCGAACACTCTTGTAATAAGAATATATATAATTCTTTTGAGTAATAAAATTTATTCAGAATTAAAAAATACAAAATCAAAGTTTTAAATATAAAATAATATCAAGATGAAAATCTTGATTGAAGCCCGGGACTCGAAGTGATGGCGCATTCGCTGTTTCAGTTGGAGGAAAACCCGGAAAAACCATCAGAAACACCATCAGAAATCAGATCATCAACTTTCTCATAGAAAAGGACACATGCTCCCTGGGAGCTAAGGGATTCAATCTTTGAAAATACACCGCAGTCATCGAAGAGGTGCCAACAATTAGAATAAGGGTGTTTGCAATATGCAGTATAGTGTCCATTGGAAATGCTGCCGCTATGATTAGATATGGCGTAGATATTATAAAGAGTATTCATTCCATCCTGAGCAGAATATTGGTCCAAATTAAAATTTTGCATGGGAAAATTAATCTCATTGTCCAATTTACTGCCATCAGTGGAAGAAATACGTTTTAAATGTATAACTAAAATTTTTGGAAATGTTTGCATACGAATCATCTTACTGAATTCCCTTTTCATTCCACGTTATTATTATATTATATTATTGTTAAGTCACAGATTACAATACTGAACCTCTTGTATTATTTTTTTCTAAGATGAAGTAACGGAAAATATAACAGAATTACATTTTGAAACCACAACTGAAATATTAATTCCAAACACATTTTCTCAATAATAATTTTCGATATCTAGTCAATTTGACCCATTTTTCGACACTTTTTTTAAAATTCCCGCCAAATCTGAGGTCACGTGATATAAGTCGCAACGGATTTTTTAGTTGTCAGACATGCAGAAACCAACCGTTATTGGAGGTTTTCAGAAATTTCAATAACAATTTGTTTCCCATATGTAGCCAACTTTATGACGGACACTGTATATATATACCGGGTGTCAACGAATCTATTAGCCATGTCATAACTTCTAGAATATTAGGTGTACCACAAAATGAGATTTGGTAAAGGTAAATGGTATGAGAAGAGGAAAGTTTTCGCATAATTTTCACCTCCCGGTCACCGGAAATCGCTCCGGTTTTGAATTTTTAAATGGAACACCCTGTATTTTGTAATATTTTTGGATTTCTGAGACAATTCTAGATCAGAATGTGACATTTTAAAAAGTTTTTACACCTACTCAATTTTTTTAGAGTCACTTTTAATATTGCATCTAAGTGGCCATGATTGGACGTAAACTAATCTCAGGTGATGTCAGAAAATTACAAAACAAAACAAGTTTACCTGAAGATGACATGAACAATGTCGAAACGTCGAATGAAATAAAAAATATATAGACTGACTAAGGCCCCTATTCCGAGAAAATAAAGAATATAAACATATGTGGTCAATAAATTGAGAAATATATATATATATATATATATATATAAGGAGAATCCGAACCTATTGTGTTTTCATTCTTAACGAATGCACAAACTGTCGCGAATATCTCTGTTTATTAATAAGGCAGAAGTTATATTCGTGTTGTTCTTAATAGGGCCCTTTGAGATCTGTTGACACGTTTGTTCACACCGTGGGTATTCATAGAATTAACATAGTATAATCAGTAACTCGATCGAATTGATCTTCTCGCTCCCGCCCTCTCGATGTTCTTTCGAAAACTTCATCAAATCAACTTTTTACACAATTCCATGGCCTACACGGTTACTTTCACAAGTATACTGGGCAACTTTTCGTGGAACTAAAACATCAAAAATATAGTCATGGAATCATCTGGAAGTTCACCCTATATTCAATATCGCAATGGAAAAATGTCACAGAGCCAAAATGTATTAGTCCGTCATTGTTCCCGGCTAATAAATGGGAGAACGAAAGAGATAAATCGAGTCTAAACGCGGCCGATCACTGTATCTATTTGTTTGATAAACTCGGTCTGCACCAAATGGAATGCAATTCCGCTGGGAAATTTTCGTCGGAACAAAATCCGTCACGTTGGAAATTGTTTGATATCGGGAAATCGGTGATCATCAGAATTATGATATGCTTATAATGATACACAGCTCGTTGTACCGAACCCATTTCATGGAGCCACTTGTGGGTTCTCACCATACACCAATCAGTTCGTTTCATCGCAACCATTAAATTGTTTGGTAGAGGGTGGAACAGAAAATAAACGATACGATGGAAATTATAGTTGGAGACAATTAAATTATCGTTAGAGGTAGCAGTTAGATAGAAATGTTAATTCACATAAATTGAACTTCGATTTATATCAGTTGCAGTAGTGGTTTCAAATGGCAGATATAAAAGTTTCTTTGGTATCTTGAAAAGCTCTTTTTTCTGTTCTTTTCGTGGTAGTTAGAGAATTTGTGGAAGAAGCGTCGTTCACCCATGCAGTTGGATGTTTTTAGGATTCCGAACATCAAAAGGAAAACAATGAGTCTTTCATTAGATCACGTACCTGTCCGTATGTCTGTCTGTCACAGCTCTTTGCCAGAAAAGGACGAAGAGAGTTGGAATTCGGCGTTGTAATGGAGCTTGTTGACCCTGACAGTTTCCTGAATTCTCTGGAAATGTATGATGTTTACTAGATGGCGTTGGCGCTGAATAAAATTCCTGAATTACAATTAGGCGCTGACAAATGACGTCACACTACAGCTGTCAAACAGCTTAGGGACAAAAAACCCTATTGCCATGAAAAACAATGCTGAATATTTTCTATTAATTGAGTTCATCTTCATAAGAACAATATCTCATTTTTGTGATGAGTTCACCTTGGATTATCATTGTTTGTTGCACAATGACCGATAAAAGGAATTATCTCAATAGCTCGTGAATGTCCAGAGAAGATATTGGAGAAACTAACAGTTGTGATTAGTAGTTATGAAAGTCTGGTACTTGACATGGTTTTCTGGATTATTTTACCTTCCAGGATATAGTGTAGAAAGGCAAATGAATTAATAATTCACTGCGTTTATCAAATACCCATTTTTTCGAGGAATGATTCACTTCATCAGTAACTCACCGTATTTCGAACTCACCTATCCAAAAAAATCTCAAAATTAATCAAATGATACTTCTCTATTCCAATACTTTTCAGGGTCTATTCCTGTCCCCATTCTCAAAGCTGCTCGAATGATGTCTCTCAAAATGTTTTAAATTTTCAATGAAGAGCTAGTAGCTATTTGTTTTGTAGCAGTGACATGAATTACTTCCCAATTGTTTCAAATTATTATGAATTATTTAGTATTCAAGAAGATTGTATATACCGGGTGACACAGGATATCGGGCCACCCTTGTAACTTCTGCATTCGTTAACGGATTTTTCTGTAATTTAGTACAGTTATATAAGCAACCATTTTGGATTTGATCACATTACAATCCAATATGGTGGACTTCCGGTTTTTCTGGAAATGCCAGTAACTTTGTTTTTTCAAATGGAACACCCTGTATATTTTTACATATTCAAGTTCAACAGGTCAAAACAAGTCCAAACTTTATGTCAAATGTCATTTTCTTTCGACAATCGAAATTAAAATTGTTTTTTAATTTTACCTCGTGGATAAATGAGATTTGGTCGAAGCTATTCACAATGAGTCGCAAATAACAGAAAAACTTAATTTTTTCTGAAAAATTATTTTTTATGGCACTTACTGATTAATCAATTCAGTCACATCACATTTTGATCAAAAATTCATTTTTTTCAAATGAAACCCCTATGGGCCACTAGAACATTCATTAAGAAAAAAAATGACATATCATTTTTGTTCCGGTGCAGTAACAAATTGTATAAATTCAAAAATCTACAACTAGTTCATGAGTTTTCTGGCAGTTCGAATAATTTTTCAACTTAGTAAGCTGTGGAAAACAACATTTTTTGTCAACTAATTGTGCAAGTTATACTTATAAGCACGATAATGGTGTTTTTTTTAAATTCTTCCAGCGTTTTCTCGACTGACATTGCATTGGTATTCTAATTCCCGCGTCGAAGCGGTCGGATCAAAATCATCATAAGCAAAACATTCATTTCTGCCTCCTCACTTACGATCATCTTCTCCATTGTTGGGTTCTTTTGGGAATCTTCTCCCCACATTTTTGGAAAAGGGTCTTTGTGGGTGTCTTCTGTGTGGGTATCGTTGAGCGTATAACTGACAAGCGGCGACAATGTTTTCAAAACATTCTCCATATATTAATAACATATCAACCTGTTCACTTCTTGTGAACCTATAATTTTGATTTTACATTTCTACTAAAATAATTCTCGGAAGTTAACTAATTTTCGAGAGTTGAGATGAAAGATGACAGCGAAACACAATTAGTTGACAAGATTCAGAAATGTTGTTTTCGACAGCTTAATAAGTTGAAAAATTATTCCAACTGCAAGGAAACTCATGAACTAGTTGTAGATTTTTGAATTTATACAATTTGTTACTGCACCGAAATACAAAAATAATATGTTATTTCTTTCCTTAATGATTGTTCTAGAGAGACAGGTAGGTGGCCCATAGGGGTTTCATTTGAGAAAAAATAATTTTTGATCAAAATGTGATGTGACTGAATTAATTCATCAATAAATGACACAAAAAATAATTTTTCAGAAAAAAATATGTTTCTCTGTTATGTGCGACTCATTGCCTTGAACAAATCTCATTTATCCACGGGGTAAAATAAAAAACAATTTTAATTTCAATTGTTTCAAAAAAATGACATTGACATAATGTTTAGACTTGTTTTGACCTGTTGAACTTGAACATGTAAAAATATACAGGGTGTAGTATTTGAAAAAACAAAGTTGCTGGCATTTGCAGAAAAACCGGAAGTTCGCCATATTGGATTGTAATGTGATCAAATCCGAAATGGTTGCTTATATAACTGCACCAAATTTCAGAAAAATCCGTTCACGAATGCAGAAGTTATAGGGGTGGCCCGATATCCTGTGTCACCCAGTATAGGACTAGACTTTGAAGCATATTCTGGATTACCAAAAAAAATTGACCTTTCAATGAGGAACATAAGATTGAACAATCTAGCGAAGCGTGGTGATAGACCCAAGCTATTGAAAAAATATAGAAATGATAGCAAAGTGATTTGTTCACAGTAAAAAAATGAGAGTGGCTATTCACTTGTTCTAAGCAGATTTACCATTTTGTAGTGTACAATTTTTCGCCATTTCCCAGTGTGAATCCTAGTGCACATTTTTTCTCAACATAGTGTTAAGATGCCTAATGGAAATAGAGTGTATGATATTCCTTCTAAATAGTGTTTGATTGCAACATTATCGAGTTCAATATTGAACTCTATGATAATTGTTTTCAACTCTGTTTTATGGAACAATTTTGTGATTGTGGAGTTATATTTCACCATTATAGAGTGAACCGGTCAATTGAATGAATGAATATTCTTGAGAATCTTCTGAGAACATGTGCAAAATATTTATAGACTGTTCTGAGGATATCTAGAGAATTTGTGTTTTTCCTACATTCCTTATGAACGTCTCTAGAGTATCGAAAGATGGAACTTGATCAGAATATTCAAGAGTATCACCAAAAATAATGCGTTCGTTAAGGGGGCACGTGGAACACACCGCTTAGAACAAAAAAACTTGAGAGGTGTCAAGGGACACCCGGATGGAACGAAGTTCCTTTCGAATAATTAGTGAAGGAATTGTAATGTTTTTTTTTTTTAAGTTATAATAATATTTTATATATATATATATATTTATATATATATATACATATATATATATATATACATATATATACATATATATATATATATATATATATATATATGCACTCTGTCTGTCTATTCTTTCGTACACGTCATAGATGCGCGGGACTTTGTAAACACAACAGAGTGTGTATATATATATATATATATATATATATATATATAATCTCTCGACTTCGTAAACACAATAGCGTATAGGTTAGAATATGCACGGCTTGCTAAATACATACGCATTGATATTGTAATATTAAAATATAATTTGCTTTTAAATTTATTAAAGTTATGACGCGTACACTTGCTAAAACACAGTAATGGAGATAACGCGTATGACTTGGTTAGCACAATAGTAAAGAGAGGTTATAATGCGTACTTGCTAAAAATACATAAGCATTTATTATTGTCTGTATAAAATCTCTACTCACCTAACTCCATCAGCAATATCCGGAACATGTGCAGAAACTCTGTCAGGATTCATTATTGTTATTATTTTATGTACAAAAAACCTGTATACACTCAACAAAAATAATCGTCGCGACACCACACTGTTCAATGTGAAATAGAAAGACGAAACGAAAATAACTGGCTTGCTTTCTATGAGAGAGAGAGAGAGAGAGAGAGAGAGAGAGAGAGAGAGACAGACAGAGAAACACGCGCACGCCGCACGGCTTATAACCATAGCGAAAGTCTCGTTACAACTTTTGGTCTTAATTTATTCCGTCTAGCCCCCGTTCGCAACGCGCGATAAGGAACTACGTTCTAAAAAGTTCCGTATTCTTTCCGCAAGTCACACAGTTTCACAGTAGTTGAGCATGATAATTAATATCAATAAAAATTAACCTCGCACTCAATGATCCGCACTCAATGATCCTCTATCGCCGATCGCTGCTAACCCAAGAGCCGGTACAGTTAAATTGTTGAACTATTCGAAGATAAGTGTTTAGTATTCACGTAATAACTTTACCCGGTGAGTTGAAATTTTTGTTGTGATGACTACGTTTTCCCTTCGGAAACTTAACTACTCATTGTGATGGTAAATACATACAAGATGAACGTTAGTTTTTTTCCTATGCTCAATTTACATTCTCTTACATATGACATTAAGGTATTTCTTGTGATATTCTTTGAGAGAAAAACATCAACTAAGATTTTCCTGAAAGCTGAGATAATTGACACAGAGTTGCTTTCGTTTGCGATATTTTATATTGCTTCATACACTAATAGCAATCATCTTCCCAAATAACACACTGTACAGATGAAAACATTTGAAATAAAAATCTAACACAGGTGAATAAACCTAATGAATTCAATAACAAAGATGATAACCAAATCAGACAAAATCCGTTCAGAGAATTGGGTAAATGACTTCTGAAGTTGCGCCAAAAATGAAACGTAGAAGATCGTGTTATCATCGCGTTCCATCTATTACGAGCAATACCCCCTAGCGCCAACTATTGGAAATTTCTGCAGATTTCACTAAATACTCATTAAAATTAAAGTTGTTTTTTTCCGATATATTTATTAGGGATTTTTTACTCTGAACATCGAACAAAATCCGCACGTGAAAAAAGCACTATTTTCAGGGTATTACTTGTTTTTTCGCATCAGATGATTTTTCATTATGACACAAAGTTTTTTCTGCTATCTTTCCGTCTTCAATTTGCTTGGTTAAATTATTATATAGTTATGATCTTGTGTTATTTTACTTGTGATTCTGATACTTTTTAACCTCTTGCAGAAATTAGAGTGGTAGTGAAAAGACTTTACGTTTGATAATTTAAGAATTAAGTGGAAGTTCGTTAGAGGTTGAAGAGATTGTTAGTCACAGGTGTTGATGAAAGTAAATCGTTCAATTCGTCAGTGATCACTTCGTCACAGCGGAACGTTAGGACCAAATCCAAATGGTACTTTGGAATACATATGGGAATATCCTATGAGATACGTAAGTCGAGAGAGTGATTCTTTTCTCGTCGAGGCAGTTTTTCACTCGAAAAAAAAAACAGGACAAGAAGAGTCAAGACGATAGCCACTTTGGATAAGACAATACAAGATGAGAGAGCCTTCTCTCGCCAAGAGAAGACAAGATAATTCGACAGAATGACGTCACATTGAAAATTCAGAAAGTACTGGTTGAAACAAATTATTTGGGAAGGGGAAAATTAATATATTCATTTATTCATAAGTGATATATTTTTAAAACTATTTTGATTTATAGAATCGTGAAATCGGAAAATATACCAAAGATGTGGCTGAATATTTTTAGAGGTTGACCCGTGTGCGCGCCAGAGAGATGAGCGAAACTTTTATTAGGAGGTGAGATGAGCTCCACATTTTCACGGACCTATGATGAGGGCATCAAATTCATTACCATTACTCATTTTATGCTCCAAAAAAATTAGTTCTGAAAAATCCGAATTTATTTCACGGTGTTGGTTTTACTTATAATCTCCCTAGAGCATGAATTATTACCGGAAATTTTTTGAGTACATGAATTTTTTGAAAATTATCACGAGTCGCGAAGCGACGAGGGATAATTTTCTTTAAAAATTCATGTACCAAACAAATTTCCCGCAATTAATTCAAGCACGTGGGGGATTCGGTAGGAAAATTTTATACCGGAATTATATTTAAATAGAAAACATTAAGTAAATATTTCACAAATAAATAGAAGTGTGTGTAATGGGGTTTTGGGGAGATTTTTTTATTTTTCCCGTCCTAGTAAATAAAATATATAATATCAGAAACTTTATTAAAATTATTGTTTCATACAATTTTCTATGGTTTCAGGGAAATGTTAATATTGATAAAAATAAAGTGGATACGTTCGTATTGCGGGAGATATTTTTTTATTTTCCCCGTGCCCTAGTAAAATAAAATATATAATATCAGAAACATTTTTATATAAAATTGATTGTTTTCATACAATTTTCTCAATGGGTTTCAGGGAAATGTCAATATTGATTAGAAATAAAAGTGGATGTTCGTATTGCGGGATATTTTTTTTTCCCGTGCTCTAGTAAAATAAAATTTATAATATCAGATACATTATTATATAAAAAATTGTAAAAAATTGAAAATTGTTTTTAACCGCTTTCTTAGTTGTTGGAACAACCCTCAGAAGTTAATGAAAACTTGTACGAGTTAAAATCACGGGGACCTTATCTTTTATAGTGGGATCCGAAACCACTCTTGAGAACTTGAAAAAAAATTTTCACCAGCTGCGGGAAATAATTGATTTCATATAATTTTCTTACTATAATATTGAATACAAACAAAGGTGATATACAGCAAAAAATTCATAACTATACCTATACATATATACTTAAATATTTTCCATATTCTCTTAGGTTTAATTCTAAGAAAAATTAATATTAGCGGTAATAATTTGTTTTTCAAATAATTCAGGAAATCGGGATATTTTATTATTTATTCTAAATAGAATGTTGTTGGCGTATGTTGCCGGTTAAAAAAATATTTTGTAAAGTTAGCCATGGATTTGACATTCACTACCCCTGTCAATCAATATTTTATTTGTGGCATTATAAGTTCCTCATAACATTGTATACAATCAAAAGTTAGTAAAAAAGTGATGATAAAATGAACTTTCAATAGTATGAATTGTGTTCCTTTTGCAAAGAATCACAACACATTAAAATGTACCATAAAAATGTAAACTATCTAACATACCTAGTGGAAGAATCTGGATTGAATCCTGAGCAAGAAAACTTATTTAAAGAGATTGGCAACATTATGCGTGATATTGTGCCTTCTTTTGGACACAAATCTAATACTCAAAGAAATAAACTGGTGTCTCAGTATTATTTTTATTTTATGAAACACATGTATATTATTAAAAAAAACACCGGTTCTGTGTTTTATTCACCACTCAAGAAAGAGGAGGTAGAAGTGCAATTTTTTAAGAATTTAAAATTAATTAATGATATTATAGAAAGTAGGTACACCTTAATAAATTGTTGTAATATTTCCAACTTATGAAGTGAGTAAATAAAAAATATTGTCAATATTATTTCAATATTATTTTTATCTAATTATATGATAGCTGTCATGTGCCGGGAAATTTCCACTTATTAATTTTACGTCTACATGCTAATGTGAATGAAAAATTTTCAGAAAATTTGCTGGTTACCATTGTAATAATGTCGAAATAAAGCATCTGATTGGTTGAAAATGACTGCTATAAAATTTTCATGATAAGTTTGTGTTTTCCAGAGCTGAAAATTTACTAGCAAAAATGTGTATTGGTGTTGCGTTGATATCCCGATCAGGAATCCGTAAAAAATTGAGCTGTTCTAGCCTCCTAATACCATTTCTCGTAATAATCGGTATTTCCATCGCTCCTGGCGCATTGTAGATGAGAAAGAAGTGAGAAAAATTAAAATTTTTCAGAACTCAGAATTTTTCTTCAAACATATGTATTGCTACTGAATATGATGTCTTAATGATAAATCTGTTGAAAGTTGAGCCTTCTAATATTTTTCTGTGCAAAAATTCTCAGTTCCTTCGCTCCGAGAGCACGCAGTGTCTGTCACTTAGGTCAACCCCAGAGAATATTCGGCTCATCTTAGTTATATTCACCAATCGTGAGATTTCCAGAATGTTACTACAGTAAAAATGAAAGATACGGGGGTATTTCCACAGGAAGTGAGACAAATTCGGATTTTTCTGAACCAAAAATTTTTCAGCAAATATGTGTATTGGTACTGAATTTGATTACGGATTCCTAAAAAATTTGGGCTCATCCAGTCTCCTATTTTTTTGCAACAATGGGTATGTATGTCCATCGCTCCTGGCGTGCAGTGTATGTCACTCATTTTCGGTATATCTACCGATCGTGGCAATTTCAGTATTTCCAGCATTTACGGAGTATATGTGGGTGTTACAAAAAGTGAGAAATTTCAAAATTGAATATTTTTCAGTAAAATGCGTGTTGGTGCTGAATATGCATGTCCTGATAATAGTTTCTCGTCTCCTGAAAATAGTTTTTGCTAAAATGGATACTTCCATCTCTACTGACGCGCAGTGTAGGTCACTCAGCTCAAACTCAGATTTGTGATTTTGAACAATGCTAATGTGGTTGTAGTAACTTTGAACTTCGTTTTATCCCTTGATCTACGTTTTTATTCTTTTGTATCACTTTGTTAGATGGGTATATTTAACATCATTGAAACCAACCCCAGCGAAGTTGTAAGGAGCATAATGTTTCGCACTTGAATATGTATTTCTATTGGTTTTTTCATCTATTGTAGTCTCCCTGATGATGGAAATAAACATTTACGAAAGCTTAGATAAACCTTAAAGAGTTTATTTTTTCATTGCTGCTTACCCCAATATCCCTTGTTTTGTACCTAACTAGTCAGCAAATACTACCCACACACATTACCTGAGCTCTGCCGAATTCTGCCGAACTTATGTTTCAGGTAATGTCTATCATCTGTTTGTGTTACTAATATATTTTTATCACTCCACATTTTACAGTTCCAATGTAATTTTCCATGCACCATATAATGTTATCCGTGGATAAGATGAGGGATCCCCCATCAAAACGTCGGAAATAAAAAAACACAAAACCCAAGAAAAAACAAATTGAACCGAAAATATTTTTTCTGAATTTCAATCCCAAGAAAATAACACAAATATATATATATATATATATATATATATATATATATATATATATTTACAATTTCCACCATGGAACAGCAATAAATAATAAAATTTATTATTTATAACCATTTTGCCGTACCTGGACTATTTTGCAAAATGTTACTTATATTGTTGATAATAATTTCTATTTACAAAACTTTTAAGACATTTATAATTATTGTCGATTGTTTGTCTATTTCTACCAGTATTGAAAATGTTTGTTGCGTATTCCTTGAATTGTATTCTTCGTGAAATCCTATAATGCTCCCCAAATGAGACAGCCCCGTATGAGACTTTCTGCTCGGATTGGCTGAAAAATGGAAATGCATTACAGATCTAACAATAGGTTGACCAGCCGCCTCTGCAATAACCCTGCATACCAGTTGACATTTATTAATGATAATCCCATTTCACCATTAATTATTTCAATATAAATCTATTCATGTTTATCCGCAGCCTGAAACGGACTGAAAAATCGCTGTGCACGCTGGCTTGATTTGATGAAACTAAATGGTTTTGATGAGCTCCATATATTTAACATGCCAATACATTACCAGATTCAATTATGGAATTCTCATTAATTACACCCGGCTCCATGACCATATTCAATACCTCTCTTGATTGGAATTGAACGACAATGACCGAGAGACCAATTGCTATTCAGATTCGGAAAATCAATTGCCAATATAACCGGAGGTAAAATAGTTTTACACTGAAGTTTGGTAAAAAGTCTGAATAATTCCACACAGATACAGAATGGATAAATGCGAAAAATATCCATAGAAGCGCCTATAAATCTAGGCAATATTTAGTACGGGAACTTGTTCTGAAAAAGCAGTCAGTCACGCGCGAAATATAAATTCCGCACCATGTACATAAGTTAGTAGTTCATGTTTGGTTTCATACAAAACAGACCCCCAACTGATATTGTGTTTGTTACTGCAGAACTGTCTATTCTGTATATATCTTCAAAATTATATGGTTCAATTGATTTGTTGAAAATATAAACAGGATGTTCATAAAATCAGATGTGGAATCATCTGCGACTGAAAGATAAACTTCATTTTAATCGTGGATTTTTCAATTCACAGAAAAATCTTTCTATCAATATTCAATTGAGAATGTTTCCCTTTTCTATATGGTTCAAATTCGTTGCTATTGCATAATTGATTTTTTTTCTTGAATAAAAGCGCTCCAGAGGTATTGGGAACCCACTACAATACATTTATTTATGATGTGTTTTCTAAAAATATACCTATCTAACCACGGCGTTGCTGCACTAAGAATATTTTCAGTAGAGCACTCTGTAATGTTTTAGTTTATAATTTGATAAGTAAAACATCTTCTTTCAAAACTGTACTCAACTATATTACTGCCATATGTGTGTCGCATGGCAAACAACCCTTACGCATGCTCTGAACTCGCTTTTGTGCAAACCTACATAATAATCCTTACTTACTACCAATGACCAAATTCAGGATGTCGAATCTCCCCCCTCAAAAAAATCTCTATACAATAATTTTTCTAAGAATAGTTCAAACGTTTAGGTGGTTTGATTGTGCACTTAGGACGTGTCCTTATTTCACTGTGCTGATTTATATCCACAGGGGGATTGGTGAAATTTGGTTTAACCGGTGCTACATTATTTTGAATATTTTCCAGTAATATATATAATAATTTATTTGCCGTAAGAACAGTACATTCATTATAGATACTACATATATTACATTTTATGCATACTGCAAATAAAAAAAGTGATACACTAAAGGCTTAGCCTTGAAAGTGGTTTCATATGGTTACCGCATTGTATAAATTAAAAAAATAAAAATAAACTTATAATATACCTTATTGACTGAATGCCAACGTAGCAGTAGAGTGACTAATTAATGAACTAACAAAATTGCAAAAACTAACAAAAAAGTACAAGTAACAGTAACAAATTAGTAAAAATAGAGACAAAATGGAAAAGAAAAAAAAAAAAAAACATCGTAGAACAATCGGTTTTATGTATTATAAAAATAAACATTAAAATTCAAAATTTAAAAGTTTGAAAGTGGATTGATTTTCGATTTCTTGATATTAAAATCCATGTGTACAAGGAGTGAGTGCGATCAGTTCAGAAATAATATGTATTATTAACATCCACAAATTGATGCACCTGCAGTCGTGGAAGACTTCTAATCCATTTCTTTATTTTTGATTTGAATGTGAATATTGATAGGATTGATTTAATTTCTGATGGTATAACATTGTAAAACCTAGGAGCTAAATATGAAAAACATCTTTGGAACGTGTTTTTTTCCGCTCGGGGAATAATCGATTTTTGTTTGTTCCTCGTTTCATATTTATGTTCAGAGAAGAAGTTCTGATTTGAATTTGTGTTGCCTCGTGACTGTGGTTAAGAAGTATAATTGTCGGGTATCAAAAATATTTGACTCTTGGAATAGTTCGTTAGTTGGGTAGAGGAAAGGTTTTTTCATTACAACTTTTATTATCCATTTCTGGATTTTTTGTAGGTGTGCAATGTGATTATTTGTGGCAGCTCCCCATGCTATTAGTCCATATCTGATATGAGTTTCAGCAAGGGCAAAGTATAATATTTTCATTTGTTCAAAGGTAATTATTTGAGACAGGTATTTGAATTTATATAGTGTAAACCTAAGTTTCTTCACTACATGGCTTATTTGTGTGTCCCATTTCAGATGTCTGTCCAGATATATACCTAGGTATTTGCAATAAGGTTTTGTATAAATTGTTGTGGACTTGTTGCCAATAGAAAAAGTGAGACTTTCGTATCCTGGTAGATGTCTGGAATAGGAAGTAAAGGGTAAAAAAATGGTTTTATTGAAATTTACTGTCAGTAATCGATTATTGAGCCAGTTAATTATTTTAATGAAATCTCTTTCACATTTTATTTTAAGGGTATCCCAACTACTCGCAGTATATATGATTGCTGTGTCGTCAGCAAAACTCAAAATATCACCTTCACTATTAATATTCAGTAAATCATTTATATATATATTGAAGAGTATCGGCCCGAGAACTGATCCCTGCGGAACTCCATAGGTAACATTTGCAGCAGAGCTCATTTCATTACCAATTTTAACATATTGATGTCTGTCTTCCAAATAACTTTTGAATAGTTGGTATGCAGTTCCTCGGAAGCCAACACTCTCCAACACACCTAATAACTGAGTGTGACTGACTGTGTCAAATGCTTTTTTGAGGTCGACAAATACACCGAGTGTTGGTGTCTTGGCATCAACATTTTTAGATATTTTCGATGTTAGGTATGCTATTGCATCTTCAGTAGATTTTTTTTCCGTGAAACCGAACTGTTTGGTTGATAATAATTTATACTTCTCCAGGAATCCTATCATGCGTTTTTTGATAAGTTTTTCTATTATTTTTGCTAGAGTTGACAGAATTGAAATGGGGCGATAGTTTCCCATATCAAGTTCGTCACCATTTTTATATAGTGGCTTAACTACTGCTGACTTCAGGGCTCCCGGGAAATGTCCCGTTTCAAAGCACTTATTGATAAGGTAAGTGAGTGGTGTAATAATGATGTGTGATACGTTCATTAGAATACTTTTAGTTATACCGTCTAGACCGGGAGCTTTTCTATCTTTCAATGACTTGAGAATTTCCATCACTTCATTTTCGTTGGTTTCGGTTAGATAAAATGAATTTTTTCGGCAATCTCTACTTCTTGGCAAATTATATTTCCTTTTGGTCCTCTGATTTTTTTAAGTTTTTCCCAATTTCAGAAAAGTATTCATTGAATTTTTCGGCAATCTCTACTTCTTGGCAAATTATATTTCCTTTTGGTCCTCTGATTTCAGTTATGTTTTTATTTTCCTTTTCAGTTTTTGTTATTACACTCACGCATTTCCATAGGCCTGTTGTATTATTTTTATGTTTGATAATTTGATGTTGGTAGTAATTTAGTTTGGCGGATTTAATAAGATCATTTAATTTATTTCTGAATTTTTTGTACTATTTTTTTTATCTATGTCTGTAGGATTTTTTTTCATGGAAGTGTAGAGCTTATTTTTTGTAGTTATTGATTTAACCAATCCATTAGTTATCCAAGGTTGTTTATTTTATGACATGACTTGAGCTCGACTGATTTTGTGCTGGACTGAATATGCTTTTGGTTTTTCAATGAATATATTGGTAGTTTCGTCTACGTCGTCGCGAGTATAAATATCCTGCCAGTTTTCGTTTGTTATAAGAGATATGTACTTAGTTTGGTCGAAAAACTTTCTGATGATTGTTTTTCCATTAATTTTATTTCAGGGGAAGCCAATTGCACGACTGTTGAATAATGATCCGTAATATCTGATTCTAAAATTATTGGAGTGATTTTGAAGGGTTTTGTGTTATCTCTAATATAAAAATGATCAATACATGTCTGACTTTCACCTTGTATTCTGGTTGGCTTATTTATTGCTGAAATGAATCCGTATTCTCCCAAGATATTCTGATAATTTTCTACATGATCCTCATCTTCATTTAATATGTTGATATTAACATCTCCCAAAATTATATGTGTTTCGGAATTTCTTTGTACATTTTCAAGATATGTTTCAAGATGATAATTAAATTCATCCACAATTGTGGAAGGAGGTCGGTAAATTGTGGTCATCAGAATATTTTTCCACCTATTTTCATTTTTAGTTCCAATGATCTGATGTCCCCAATTTGCACAACAGAATATTCAAATGGAATATCCCTATGTACATAAACTACTATTCCATCGTTCTGATTTATAACACCCTCATTGTACTACACAATGAATTGGAGACCTTATTTCACTCAATAACACTTTGAGGTGGTCCAAGTTTTTATTAATACTTCTTATATTTGTGTGAAAGATATTGAACACTCCCTTACTACTATCATCGAGAGTAACATTGATATCATCAGTCGTTTCAGCAGTTAATGTATCAATGGTTTTTATCCTGAAATCTCTTATATACTGATTCATTTTTATATTATGTCAGCTCGAATATCAGTTCCAAGATCCTTTCCAATATAAAATCAAGCAATACAAAACAGAATGTTACTGCGGATAAAAATTATATAAAATATACTTAAAATATGATTATAAAATTGAACAACTATAAATACCAGTGGAAGATATGAAAATTCGATTTCGAATAAGTTCAATTATCCTAGGACAATTTGAAGACAAGTACAAATAAAATAAAATACCACTTAGTTGAAGCACGTTGTGTTTTTAAAAAATTCAACATAAAATGTCTACATAATATCCTTCTTTGTTTAGTTTACCTGGTTTTTGTTGATGGAGCGTGTTCTTGGTTTCTCCTGTTTTGCTTTATATGATTGTGGTGGTGGTCCGGTTTTTTTAGTTACTGGGATCGCTGGGGTATTTTGAATTTTCTTTAGGGATGCCTTCTCTATGGGTTGGGCTGTTGGAGTAGAAGGTGCACTGTTTGGTTTGTTTTCGGAGAATTCGTTTCTTTCTAGGTCTTCAACCGTATAGGTAACTCCATTTACTACTAGTTTGTCACCTCTTATATAACAATCTTCTTGATTCTCCTCTTGTTTAGCAAGAAAAAGGTGTCTTCTTAAGATTTTATTCTCTTTCCTTTGGGTATCTGTCAAGTCGTTTGCTATGGAGATATTTTTCCCTTTCAATTTGTTGCAGTTTTTCAGGACTGTTTTTTTGGTGAGGCAAGAGTTAAATTCAATTTTAATGGGACAGTTTTCTGATTTCCCTAGGGTGTAGATGTCGCTAAAATCACTTTCCTTTAACTCTATGCCAAGCAAGTCTTTGAGATCCTGACACAAAATATCAGCAGTGACCTCTTCTTGTTTTTTGTTCAGTCCGAAAATCAAAATATTTTTCTTTTTTTCTGCTCTTTTTAGTTTCTCCACTTCATTTTTCAGTTCACCATTTTCTGTTTCCAGTTTTGTCACTGCGTTTTTTAATTGTTCTATCTTCATAAGCAGCCTTGTTTCACTAGCCTCGATGCAGTTCTTTATTTCCGTCCTATTTTTCAAGATCTCTTCATGAATGTTTATAATTGCCTTTTCCACATCTATCGACATAGTAGTGCCGCCGAAACAACGTATACGGTTCCCTTTATGGTCTGGCTATCTTCTTCAGAGTCGATGTTTGTTTACTCTTTTTTGTTGCCTTTGTATTTTTGGGCGTGCAGAAAATGATGCAGATATGTTCAAATTAGGTGTAACGTACATTCGGTTTAGATATTTCATAGGGTGATATCACTGTTCATCTCACTGGTTGCTGATTTTTAAAATTTTTGGTCGTTTTATTCACAGCTACTTTGTAACTTTTCACTCGAGATTAAATCACAATGTACATTCGCTAAAGCTCGCCACAAAACTCTTATATATATATATATATATATATATATATATATATATATATATATATATATATATGGGGTGAGTCAAAATAAGACCGACAAACTACGACTACAGATTCCTCACCTCATTTCGAGGTGAAAAGTTGCTATCAAAGTATGTCCTAAAATGCTTTCCCTCTGAGACACAAGGAGTCGGAAGTATGAAAAAAATTAAGATTTAATTTGTTTTCTCCCAAATTCCTGAAGGAAAAAATTTTAAACTTGGTACACTAATCAAGGTTTATCAACGTTCTGATTTGATGTTATAATTTTTTATTTTCGTAAACTAGTGGCGTAGTTATGATGATATGTGGTCATATGTTCCTTCAAGTGAATGGACAAATGAGCGTTTGACATCAGTTCGGCTCATCGATACTCAACCTAAAAGTCATGAAATTCCGAGTGCCTAAAAGTGGAGGTTTCTGTATAATTGAGAAAAACTGAAGATATGTCCTTAGTCGAGACATAATTTCCTATGTGCAATAATCGCATAATGCTAATTTCTTACAACATATCGGAATATGTGTAACCTCCTGAATTTTTTTTAATGTTGAGGGAATCGGAAACATAGTACGGGTGAGTCAGAATGAGACCGATAACTCCATTTTTTCATTCATCATATTATTTGATCGAATCGATGTCGCGGATTCACTGATATGTTACCATACTTTCTTGCATATGATTGTTTCGACAGATCAACAAACAAACCCAACCTCAAATTCATAATACTCCACTTAGATAAGCGTTAAGGTCTGGAATAATTTTTGCGAAAAACTGAAGATAAGTACTCTTAATTTGTTGGAGTTTATGTTGGAGTATCATTATCAAAGCCATTTCTGATTGAATTATCTAGGAAAATATTATCCAATCAACATATTTTTGATGAAGAAAAACAACAATTGATAAATGAATGATATAAACGGTTTAGTGGGTACGCTTCATAGAAACAAACGAAGCATCAAAGCAAATGTTCAAATAGACCACCATTTTGTTCAATACACAATTGGCATCTCCATATCATCGACATTCGCACGCTTTGGAATATTCCTGGTACATGATGCTTAAATTCTTGCCGTTAAATCCACTAGGGATTTAAGGTATCTCCACCAAAGAAGTCTAGTGGAGTTAAATCCGGAGAACGTGCAGGCCAATGTATGGGACCACGTCTACCTATCCACCGATAATGGAATGTATGATCAAGAAATTGACGAACGATACGTTGGAAATGGGCCGGTGCTCCGTCATATTGATACCACATTCTTTGACGAACCAATAAAGGTACGTCTTCAAGTAGCCCAGGTAAAACATGTTCCAGAAACACTCGGTAGTTCTGCCCTTTAAAATGTGGAGGAAGAAGATATGGTCCAACGATACGATTTACGATAGTTCCTACCCAAATATTCACTAAAAACGTTTGTTGGTAGCCTTTTCGAAACATCGCATGCTGATTTTGTTCATCCCATAAATAGATGTCACTACTATTGAAATATCCATCTCCTGTGAAACATGCCTCATCCGTGAATAGAACATATCTGGGAAAGTCGTTTGCTCCATCATACATCCTCGAGACAATTCACAAAAAAATCTACGAGGGCCATAATCACCAGCATCTAGGGCCATCACCTTCTGTAGGCGAAATGGATACAATAGTTGTTCACGTGCACAGCTATAAAAGTAGTGAAATGTGGATGATGTCTGTTTGGATATCTATGTTGATATAATTCAGCAGCGGCTCTGGCATTTCCTTCTGTTTCAGCATAAACGAAATGCATATCTGTATATTCTTCAAATGAATAATCCATTTTGAAACGATGTTCACTGACTGAAATGATGACAGATGACTTGACAATAATATAAACTATTTTGGGTTACTGTCAATTATGTCTAATGTGAGTATCGATATATCAGTGTGTTTCTACCGGGTACAATGGAAAAAGGCTACGTTTCTTTTCATTTCCAAATTTCGTGTATGTTTCATGCGTTGATCAGTGGTGTACTAAATAGCCTACCACAAACTAACATGAAAAGCTCGACTTTGCAAGTTATCACGAATCGAAAGAAATTATTTAAGTAGATATTAATACACAATAATTGTTTTTCTTCATGAGAAACCTGTTGATTGGGTACTATTTTCCTAGATAATTCAATCAGAAATGACTTTGATAATGATACTCCAACATAAACTTCAACAAATTGAGAGTACTTATCTTCAGTTTTTCGCAAAAATTATTTCAGAGCTTAACTCTTATCTGAGTGGAGTATTATGAATTTGAGGTTGGGTTAGTTTGTCAGTTGATCTATCAAAACAATCATATGCAAGAAAGTATTCGATCAAATAATATGATGAATGAAAAAATGGAGTTATCGGTCTCATTCTGACTCACCCGTACTATGTTTTCGATTCTCCTAATATTAGAAAATGTTGACACCTATTTCGATATGTTGTCAGAAATTAGCATTATGCGATTATTGCTACTAAGGACATATCTTCAGTTTTTCTCAATTCAATCAGAAACCTCCACTTTTAGGCACATGGAATTTCATGGCTTTCAGGTTGAGTATCGAATATTCCTGGTACACTGATTCAAACGCTCATTTGTCCATTCACTTGTCGCAAGAAAATATGAAGGAACATACCATCGTAACTACGCCACTGGTTTACGAAAATGAAAAATAATAACATCAAATTAGCACGTTGGTAAACCTTGATTAGTTTACCAAGTTTCAAATTTTATTTCGTTCAGGAATTTTGGACAAAAATTTGAATCTTAATTTTTTTCGTACTTTCGACACCCTGTATCTAAGAGGGTATGTATTTTAGGACATACCTTGATAGCAACTTTTCATCTCGAAATGAGGTGAGGAATCTGTAGTCGGAGTTTGTTGGTCTTATTCTGACCTACCCTCTACATATATATATATATATATATATATATATATATATATAAATATATATATATATATATATATATATAAAACGAAAGAAATTCAATGGACATAGCCCTCAAAGAGAAGTGTTAACCGTAGACACATGTTTCGGGCTCTCGGCCCTCATCAGTACGGTGAGGCAGTGCAAGGGTGAATAACACTTGATAGAAAACAGCAAATCAACGGAGTCAACAAACAGAAGCCAGCCGCACATTTGTGGTTTTGGTTAGCAGACCCTGCATTCCAGGGCAACAACCATGGTCACCATGGAAGCAGCTATAATTACCTGCGTGACATCCGAGTCCAGGATTGAAGATATGAATGGGAAGAATATCGAGGGGACTGGTAAACAAAACGGAAGAAATTATTGGACATAGCCCTCAAAGAGAAATGTAAACCGTTGACACGTGTTTCGGGCTCTCGGCCCTCATCAGTTCGGTGAAGAAGTGCAAGGATGAACAACACTTGGTAGAAAACAACAAATCAACGGAGTCAACAAACAGAAGCCGGCCGCACATTTGTGGTTTCGGTTAGCAGACCCTGCATTCCGGGGCAACAACCAACGTCACCACGGAGGCAGCTATAGCTACCTGCGTGACATCTTTGAGGGCTATGTCCATTAAATTTCTTCCGTTTTGTTTACCAGTCCCCTCGATATCTCCCCATTCATATCATAATCCTGGACTCGATGTCACGCAAGTAGCTATAGCTGCCTCCGTGGGGACGTTGGTTGGTGCCCTGGAATGCTGGGTCTGCTAACCGAAACCACAAATGTGCGGCTGGCTTCTGTTTGTTGACTCCGTTGATTTGTTGTTTTCTACCAAGTGTGTTTCATCCTTGCACTTCTCCATCATAATGATGAGGACCGCGAAAAAATTATTTGATTATTTATTCATGTTAGCTGGATTCTCATAATCCAATGCGTTCAAAAGAGTGTTTTTTGTAGTTTTCACGCAGTTTTCTGAGAAGCCATTAGAGGACAGGTGGTAAGGAGAAGAGGTTATGTGAAGTACATTACTATTTTTCAAAAAGTCCTCGAATTCCGTAGAACAAAAAGATGCACCATTATCTGTACCGGCAAGCCAAAACATGCAAAACAAGATCTTAGGGTGTCTATTGTCAACCTAGAAGTGATTTGCTATGGACATGTGTGCGAATCACAAATCGTTTATTTTTGAATGGCCCCATATAGTCCAAATGTAATCTATGCCACGGTTGATCTGGCCAAACCGATTTTTCCGGTGCTTTTTTGTTTAGTAGGCAACCTTCACATATTTAACAAATAATTTCCATTCTTTCTCTCTATAAAAAGGTTTGAAATATTCATAATTTTTTAATTTGCAAGAATCAACGGGAGAACCTGACCTGACAAACTATAGAATTTTCACCTTCTCTTTCTTTGTTTCCTCTTTAACTTGATGAAAATCTATCGAGAAATCTTCATTCTCTTGAAACTAATTCATAAAATGCAGATCAACTTCCTTTAGACTATTCTCCTCTAGAGGAAGTGGTTCTCTAGATGGAAAATTCGCATAATTGTCCGGCGACTTTACGTATTTGAAATTATATTAATAGTTAGAAAGAATGAGGGCCCATCTTCTCAATCTATTTGCAGAGAACTACGGAATGTCTTTATATATATATACAGTGTGACCCATTTTAAAATGGAACCACCCCTGTAGAATACGCATTTTTCAGGCAATCTCAAAAAAAAAATTTTTTATTATAAAGCATCAAAACTGTATCTTGACACAAATTTTCATAACTGTAGTTTCATTTCCAAGGCACTCCATGGTTTTTTTTTTCTTTGTCAAAAACGGCAAAAGTTTATTAGGCATGTTTTTTTTCCAAATTTGACTACACCACTACACCACTGTGCTGTGAAATGGATCATTCCATGTTTCAGTGTTCGGTCGATACTTTCCGGTCTCTCTCCCTCTTTCCTTTTCCCCAATTCCTCCTTTATTTTCAGGTGCATCCTTATAGTAATAATGATGAAGTCTCCTAGAGTAAAACACTCCGGAAGCAAAATACCTCTCCATTCGGATTTCCGGGCGAGAGGTACTCGAGGGGACTCAACATTAAAGATTAATTTTTGCAACATCCGCGGACTCAACAAGAACATCAATGACGTCCACCATCACCTACAGACGAAAAAACCGGATATTCTGGCTCTAACAGAAACACAAGTAAACTCATCCACCAACAAGGTCCATATGCTTTGTCCTGGTTACGAACTCCATTCTCGATTCAGGTTCAAAGGTGGATCTGCCTTTACGCTAAGGCTAACCTTTCATGCCAGCGGAAGAGAGTTTGGAACCGAAAGACTTTGATGTGATGTGGTTCAAGCTATCTGATACCAAACTGACTAAGTTCCTCTGCTGCCTTTACCTATCACCTAATGAACCTTCATATAACGACCTCTTTGAGTTTTTATCACTCAAACTGGACTACATTCAGGAGAACCATCCAACAGCTGAAACCATAATCATGGGAGACTTTAATGTACATAACGCTGCCTGGCTCAAATTCTCTAACAAAACAGATGATGCGGGTCGTCAAGCCGAAGCCTTCGCCATCACTCATGGTCTAGAACAACTGGTCGAGCTACCAACCCGCATCCCTGATGTCAACAACCAGTCTTCCAATACACTAGATCTTTTCCTCACCACCAATCCTGACCCGTATAGAATAGAAGTTTGTGCCCCACTTGGAAACTCTGATCACACCCTCATCTCCACAACATGCTCTTTCCATTTACCATCGAGCTGCACAATACCATCCCGTCTCATGTGGCATTACAATTCGGCCGACTGGGAAGGTCTTCGTATGTTTTTCTCAGCGTTTCCATGGAAGAGAGTTTGTTCCTCTTCTGTAGATCCAACACGATGTGCTGAGACAATTTCTGAAATCATCATGTTGGGGATGCAAACCTACATACCGAATACCGGAAGAAGAACATCATCCGATAAGACCTGGTTTAACAGAAACTGCTCTAGAGCTGTGGCTTCCAAACAGGCAGCATACCATCGATGGCTAAAAAATCCGGGCCCTGAGACCAGAGCAGCATATGTCGATGCTAGAGGCAAGTGGTCGATGGAGTTTCATCTGACACTCTACTCATAAATGCTGGTGTTCCGCAAGGATCTATTCTCGCACCAACACTATTTCTACTTCACATCAACGACCTGTTGAAAGCAACTTCATGTCCAGTACACAGCTTTGCCGATGATAGTACCCTCCATACCGCTTTCTCTTCCAGGGCCCCTATATCAGCCCGTGAAACCAGAAATGAACGAGGAAGAAATGTTAATAATATAAATATGGACTTAGCAACAATTCTCGAGTGGGGATCTAATAACTTGGTAGAATTCAATGCAAACAAAACACAAGCATGTCTTTTCTCTAGGAAAGCCGATCTCACTGTGGCTAACATAACTTTGTCAGGAGTAACCATACCACTGAAGTCATCCATATCGATGCTTGGTATTACTATCAGCAATAACCTTTCCTGGGAAAATCACGTGAGGTCCATTGCCAAAAGTGCATCCCAAAAACTTGGTTTTTTGTTTCGTGCCAAGGGCTATTTCACCCCACTCAGCTGCTTATGATCTATAAGGCACAGATCCGACCTGTCCTGGAATACTGTTCCCATATTTGGAGCGCGGCACCTAAACATATCCTGAGGCTATTGGATTCTGTCCAAAAGGGCAATTCGTCTCGTCGGTGATGCTCGCTTACAAACTCGCTCACTTGTCTGGAACACCGTAGAAAGTTGGCGATTTGTCTCTATTTTATAGATATTTTCATGGGCGATGCTCTTCTGAAATATCAACAATCGTTCCTGCTTTGGCAGTCTCTTCGAGACTAACCCGTCAAGTTCAGTTATCACACCTCTCGTGGTCACTTTGGAGACCTGCAGAACATCACTTTCCAAAGACTCGTTCATCCAACGAACAGCGAGGCTTTGGAACTCATTGCCTAGGGAGGTGTTCCCCGAGGCATACAACCTCCAGAAATTTAAGAAGAACACCAACTCCTACCTTCTTTCCCTTGGTTCCCACGATGTTCTCTGAACATTACAGGATATCCCTTTTCGTGGTAACCAGAACATAAAAAAAAAAAAAAAAATTCGTAGTCGTTATAAATGAAAACCATCAAAATTTCATAAAAAAATATTGGTTAACAACCCAAGTTAATAATTTGGTTATATTCATTCTTCAATTGGTTATATTCATTAATATTATCAATAACGTTCTTTACTACTTTTATGATTATTATTGGAACATCCTCGAACACTGAAAGGCTGAACATGCATGTTTTTTGAATGCCCTATATTCGTTTCTATTTTTTCCTGTTTTTTTTTTCTGGGCAGTCATTTCGAATAGTAGAACATAAATGTGTTTGGTTCTGCTGAATGGATATGAATATTCAATATTCAGTCGAATTACTTGAAATGAAATTATGTTTGATTCATCATCATTTATAGCTCTGATAATCATCTAATGACACCTGTGATTACAATAATGTCGATTAATGTTTTTTTACCTGGCGGCATTTTTCTTGACGGAATTTAGATGGACAGTGGTCATTAGGAGATATATTTTATTGCTTTATACAATGTGTTCACCAGGATGTTCGATAATGAAGTCTACTTATTCATGGAGGTAATCAGGTGAAATAATGACTTTATTGACATATTACAAATTGTTTGAGGTGCCATTCATTTCCCCAGCTTTCCATGAAAAACCAAATTCATCATGCAGAGTCTTTTACGACGAACAATTTTCGAGAGTATTTAGTAAACCATACAGTACGTGCTTTATTTCTTTCAGCGGTGGATAGTTTTTTTTTTCATTAGATTAGAGATTTGTTCTAGTAATAAGATTTTTGTTGTTGTGAACTATGAGGTTTTAGGGTTATGAAAGATAGCTTTGGAGTTCTGGCGATATATGGTTCCAAAGATTCAAGGATCTGAAAGATGTTTACGGAAGATCTGGCAGATAACCTCCGTGAATGTTCTCAAAATGTTCGGGAGATCGATACCAGGAATATTCCAGTATATGCTACCCTCCTTCTCACTAAGCTATTGCAGGTCGGCACTAGAATAGAAAGTCAATATTCACTCAGTTTGAGAATTTTAGTCGATATTTTAGCTGATAAGGTGTATTGTTGAGTCCCTATCATCAATATAATAACAAGTTCCAGAGGGACCCTACTTCCGATGCTCCTGTTTATTCAGAGGGATCGCTAGTTCTATTCATCCTACCATCATCCCGTTATTCTCTTCCTCTTTTATATCAAATTACCGCCGTAGTAGTTTACAGAAAGATGTGTATCTTGTAAAGAGTTCGAAATTGGGAAACAAAATTTGTGAAACAGTTACTCGATATTGTACTCAATTTTCAATTTCGAGCATTCTCAGAAGCCAAAAAATATCGATTTCGTCTATTGTAATTTATCTGCTGACAAAACATCGCCTCATCAGTACAAATTATGTTTTCTAAGAATATGGCGTGCTCCTGTATTTTGAGTGATGAATCCTCGCAAAAGTCACCTGGATGTAATTTTTGCAGTCTTATGAATGAAAAGAATGTATCTTATGACGGTGTAAAATTCCAAATATTTCATTTGTATTGAATCTCCGAGAAAAGTGAGGTAATTTGATAGTAGTTCGATTCCAGTAATGGGTCTAGCAGCTTTCCCAAATTTTTTAAAATAATTTCTCAATCGTGAGAACTTTTTTTGTGTCAGGCTTGGTGAGTTTGGATATTCCAAGTCAAACTCACGGATGTCATGGATTACAAACAAGTATAACATAACTTCGTTTGGATAATTTTCCATTTTTGAATAAATTTTATTCAAGAATAAGCACAACACGTTTTAGACAGAACATTACCATCCCAATCACAATTGACTTTTATTTCCATGGCATACTAAAAAAAAAAAGAATATCGGCAAGTATCCATTCTTGTATGTTTCATTGTAGCCCCAGCTGGTACTGTGGCAGACATCTAACATCTAAGAAGAATTAGGTTCTTTGGTTGTTGAAGTTTTGTGGTTATACGAACGTAAAATTTTCTCTGGATGTTTGAATGCGGATGGCACTGTGAAGTTCCTGCATTTCAATACCGCAATTTGTGGTAGCAGATGTTAGGATCATTACGGGTGCTGCGTGCTGCCATGTTTAGCGTGAAGTGCTTCTACGGCTAGTCGCATTCCTTGTATCTTAGGGTTATCAATGCATACTGCATTCTATCCATGGGTTGGACAATGTTCAGATATGATATTTGGATTTGGTTCGCTTTCTGTGTTGGTTAGAGGTAACCATAATTTCATACCCTCTGCTGGTATGCTTTCGAGAGCTAAACTACCAGATACTCCGTGTTCTGGACCTTTTGATCTATCTATGCTTCTGTTTCCATTCTGGCTTCTTATCAATAGAGGCAATATGTCTATAACGTGAACTGTAATACCACACTCGTAATAATGCCTTGTGACGATTAGTATAGGAGTTAAGAGCGCATATGCGGGGAATGCTGTTAACAAATGTATAACGGTCTCAGGCTCCTACCGGCAAACTTCAGTTCGAGCAATGGTCTCTAAGGAAATTTGTTGTTCCTACAAACCTGATGTGCCATACACAAAGCGAGTTTCAACTCGATGGTAGAGTTCTTTGCATTCCGCTTGGTGTCAAATGTTTGAAGATTGTAGACTTTGTGGTAACTTGATTACCCTCATTTCGGATGTCCATCGTTTAAAAAAATGTGAAGAATGTTCACGACGTTTGAATTGCTTGTATCTGCAATCGTTTCCATGTGAACACTGACAAACTTGGGTGCTACTTACCTATTTATGTGTCTGTCGATGCAGTGGTGCGTGTAATTTTGCCATGTGCAGTGATGCGTATGATTTCGCGCGGTGTGAAGGTGCGTGAAGTTTCTTGAGATACTTATCTCTGTAGTTCCATATAATTGAAGTGTCATCCACGTACCTCAACAACAGTTTTGGTTTGTGTTCTGTCTCTCATATAGCCAATTCCCCGAACCACTTCATGTATATGTTGGCAATAATTGGAGAAAAGGAAGATCCCATCGGAAGTCCGTCGTCTTGAGAATCGGTCCTTTTCTTAGAAATATGAGTTGTGTAGGTAGCACTGCAATAATTCCAATATCGCTTTTATGGAGATCATCCTCTTCGAGTTGCCTTCATATCATGCTGAGGGATTCCTCTTGTCTCAATACGATGGACTACTGATGGGATCTTTCCCTTTCTTCAATTATTGCCAACATATACATGGAGTGATTCGGGGAATTGGCTAAACGGGAGGCAGAACCCAAACCAAAGCTCTGGTTGAGGTATGTGGATAACACTTTCATTATATGGAACCACGACGATTTTTTTTTTTTTTTTTTATGTTCTGGTTCCCACGAAAAGGGATATCCTGTAATGTTCAGAGAACATCGTGGGAACCAAGGGAAAGAAGGTAGGAGTTGGTGTTCTTCTTAAATTTCTGGAGGTTGTATGCCTCGGGGAACACCTCCCTAGGCAATGAGTTCCAAAGCCTCGCTGTTCGTTGGAGGAACGAGTCTTTGGAAAGTGATGTTCTGCAGGTCTCCAAAGTGACCATGAAGGGGTGTGATGACTGAACTTGACGGGTTAGTCTCGAAGAGACTGCCAAAGCAGGAACGATTGTTGATATTTCAGAAGAGCATCGCCCATGAAAATATCTATAAAATAGAGACAAATCGCCAACTTTTCTACGGTGTTCCAGACAAGTGAGCGAGTTTGTAAGCGAGGCATCACCGACGAGACGAATTGCCCTTTTTTGGACAGAATCCAATAGCCTCAGGATATGTTTAGGTGCCGCGCTCCAAATATGGGAACAGTATTCCAGGACAGGTCGGATCTGTGCCTTATAGATCATAAGCAGCTGGGTGGGGGTGAAATAGCTCTTGGCACGAAACAAAAAACCAAGTTTTTGGGATGCACTTTTGGCAATGGACCTCACGTGATTTTCCCAGGAAAGGTTATTGCTGATGGTAATACCAAGCATCGATATGGATGACTTCAGTGGTATGGTTACTCCTGACAAAGTTATGTTAGGCACAGTGAGACCGACTTTTCTAGAGAAAAGACATGTTTGTGTTTTGTTTGCATTGAATTCTACCAAGTTATTAGATCCCCACTCGAGAATTGTTGCTAAGTCCATATTTATATTATTAACATTTCTTCCTCGTTCATTTCTGGTTTCACGGGCTGATATAGGGGCCCTGGAAGAGAAAGCGGTATGGAGGGTACTATCATCGGCAAAGCTGTGTACTGGACATGAAGTTGCTTTCAACAGGTCGTTGATGTGAAGTAGAAATAGTGTTGGTGCGAGAATAGATCCTTGCGGAACACCAGCATTTAGTAGAGTGTCAGATGAAACTCCATCGACCACTACATGGAGAGACCTGTTTGAGAGAAAACTAGCAAGCAGAGAACACAGCTGAGGGGGCAAGCCATAAGACGGAAGCTTGGCGAGGAGTCCCTGGTGCCAAACTCGATCGAACGCCTTGGAGATATCTAATGCCACAGCTAAAGTTTCTTCATACTTTTCAATAGATAGCTGTCATATATGTGAGACGTAAGCGAGCAGGTCACCAGTTGATCTCTGATAGCGGAAGCCATATTGCCTATCGTTGACAATTCCTGAGTCTTCCAGATATTTCATGAGCTCGATGTTGATGGCTTTTTCCATGACCTTCGAAATAATAGATAGCAGTGCTATAGGTCTGTAGTTGCTAGGTTGGGCCTTTTTGCCTTTTTTAGGGACTGGCTGTACTCTTGCAATTTTCCAATTGGACGGAAATACCCCCAAATTGTAAGAGTGGTTGAACAACTTGCAAAGAACAGGTGTTAGTTCGGGGGCACATTTCTTGAGAACAATCGGCGGGATTCCGTCAGATCCACAGGCTTTGTAGGTGTTGAGACCCAGCAAAATCTTTCTGATAGCACGTTGGCGAAAGGTGATCTCGGGCATGTGACTGTCAATAGGTGTAATGTTCGGGGGTTGTTTTCCCGATGAATCCAGAGTGGAATTTCCAGCAAATAGGTTCGCAAAGATATTGGCCTTTTCCTGGGCAGCCGTTGCTAGTGTTCCATCTTCTTTGGTTAGAGGAGGAAATGAGCTGGAAGTGAAGTTTCTTCCCACAGCTTTGGCGAAAGACCAAAATGAACGGGATCCGTTAGGACATTCAGCAAGTTTTGATCTTATTTTGGCATTGTGGGCATCTTTTGAGCATTCTATTGTCTCTTTGCATATGCCTCTAGCCTCGACATATGCTGCTCTGGTCTCAGGGCCCGGATTTTTTAGCCATCGATGGTATGCTGCCTGTTTGGAAGCCACAGCTCTAGAGCAGTTTCTGTTAAACCAGGTTTCATCGGATGATGTTCTTCTTTCGGTATTCGGTATGTAGGTTTGCATCCCCAACATCTCCAGGAATTAAGAGCATCAGGGATTCTATCACATTCACGATGGAGATGAAAACCAATAGTACCTTACCTTTCTTTGAACAGGCAATGACATCCGCCCCTCCGTCTATAGAAAAAAAATATACGGGACATTATCTCAACTACAGCTCCAACCATCCGAGTTCGACAGAGGCAGGGATCGTTAGAACATTGGTAGATATGCAATTACAAGGAGTCACTAGATACCGAATTATTCCATATCAGAGAGGACCCTCACCGAAATGGATACCCCGAAAAACTCCTAGGAGACGTATTGAAACAACTCGAGAGAACGAAGACATTCGAAAAGCAACAAAAAATTACAGTGATCTACCTTCCCTACATCAGAGGTTCTCCGAGAATATCAGAAGGATCAAAAACAAGTTCAACATCAGAGCTGCCTCCAATCCGGAGTTTCCTCACCAAGACCAAACCTAACAACATCGGAGCCAATAACGCCTTTAGTCAACCAAACGTTGAGATCAAGAACGTTTGGGAACCAACTCATTGCTTTTTTTGGCGGACTCCAGAGGCGCCAAACATCACGCACCACCACACCGCGCAGACTCATCCGCATCGACAGACATATAAATAGGTAGGTATCACCTAAGATTGTCAGTATTCACCTGAAGACGATTGCAGATACGAACAATCTGAACGACGTGAAAAACTTCAAAATCCTTCAAGACGATGGACGTCTAAAACGAGAGTAAACAAGGCAAAGTTCATCGGCTAAGCCTAACGCAGTCTGGAGGAGGAACGCTTCCATCCCTGTTTTTTTTTTGGTAGCCAACCATGTAGAGAGGGAAATTTGAATTAATGATGGATACATTTGTTGTGGAGTTGTTTCGCAGCTCTTCAGGTGTCCATTCAATGCCACAAAGAAGTAGAAAATGATCTAAACTGAAAGTAATTCGTTGCAGAAACTTCGTTTTCTGCGATAGTTCTGATGACAAGATCTATTGTACTCAACGCTGATACTAGCGGCGGGAAGCACTTTTTACTGCTATTACCTTCTAAAAGTAACGCTGCTGCAATATTTAGGTTTGTCTTCTCGGCATGTAGAGAATTGGGGTTGCTTCTGTCGACGAGCTACACTTTCTCCTGGATAGTTTAAATTCGTCCTTTTCTGAAACAAACGATTGTATTTTCGTCTACCCCAAATTCCATTCTTCGCTTCACCCAACAAGACAAATGCCAACGAATGAGTCCCCTTTTGATGCAGGGCTTCCTAGAACGCATTTCTCCTGGAGATAACCTGCCCCGTTTAAGAATATTATCTCACTTTTTATTATGGTTAAGCGAGTCCTCTGAAGTCATCAACAGTTGGATTTACCTCCCTATCGTTATTCTTATTACGGATTTTGCAATAATGATTTTTCGCTCCACAGCAGTTTCTCTGTAATGCTTATTTTTATTATCCATTGTCTGTCCGCATTACGAAACTTTGATGATATCTTCTCTCTATGCAAATTACCCAATTTCTCTAGATCCTTCAATATAATTAGAAATGTGTTTTCGTTATGAATCACTTAGTGACATTTTTTGGACGAGAAATGGATGATAATCACGTTAGTTCAATTTGGAGAGCCTTTCTCTCGACAAAAACACATATTAACAGGTCAGGATCAGGCTCCCGAAAAACTTTTTTTTTAACTATCTGAAAGCTAATCCAACGCAAAAGAATATGGGCGATGTTTGATTTCGGAAAAGTATGAGATTTCTATAGATATGGTGGTATTCATTCAACTGCCTGATTATCTAGAGATTTTGGAACTTTTTTCGGCTCATGGAATCGTTAGATATACAGAAAATTCGCGATGGTATAACATGTTTACGAGAACTTTGCAATGCCATGATAAGTGATTTCTTGATGTTAATATACAATCGTAAAATCTCAAAGATGAAAACGTTGACAGAATTAATCAAACAGGAGGTTACTTCTGAAAGGTTGGCAACACGTTGCGTGGTTTCATGATCGATCGTTGATCAATCAACGTGATATTTGGTGTCACTTTGTTGTCAGTGTAGTATTTTTCAAGCCCAAACTCCAATTGAAATAGTTGAAAAACTTTTCACATTCTGGGCAAGACTGTTGCACTAAGAATGTGGAAAATAATAATGTTGGTGGTTCAAATAATAGCAAATTCAGCATAAAAGTATGTTTCTTCATTTAAGGTGTATTATACTTGTTGCAGGAATGGTTTTATTTATAGATCAGAATATATATTAACATATATAGAATAGGTATTAACATAAAAACGATGACTATCAGGGTAAAATGTATCAGCAAACTTTTTTACGATGTGTTGGATATCAACTTTCAACAAATTTGAAGGAATTTTTTGTAATTGTTATAATTAATGTAGAAAATGTAGTTATCATAGAAGTATTCTGAATGAAGCCTAACAGTACCCTCAAAAGAGCAGGCATACACGAATGGTTAACAAAAACCAATATTTATTTTTTCTGGAACACATCCACTGGTTTTGATAGAAGCGTAAGTTGGTTAAAATCCGTATTCTATATTTTCTATAGTATCTCCACCAATTCATGCAGCTTATACATATTGGATGACACTCAGGATACTAAATTTTTTTAATTTCAAGGTGACATATTTCTAACGACAAATAGTTCTTGGGAGATATAAATAATATTGAAGTTTGAGGAACACAAATACTGACATATTAATGACTAAATGTAATGAAGTTAAATAAGTTGATGTTAATTACTCTCGTTCCGGACGTCCATCGGACGTCCATCGTGAAGACGATTGCAGATTCAAGCATTCGAAACGTCGTGAAAACATTTTAAATCCATTAGGACGATGGACGTCCGAAACAAGAGTAATCAAGTTACCACATCGTCTACAACCTTCAAACAAAAGTTGATGTTTCGTCGAAAAAGTTGTTCTGTTTGCCAACACTCCAAGCTCTTACATTATTCCTTCAATTCTCCCACTGGGTATGAGCCCATTTGAATTCACCTAAATGAAAAGAAAATTCGTACAAACTGGCAACCTTGTAATGTTTTGATGTATAACTTCATTCCAAAGGTAGCGCGAAGATACTATATCTTCTGGAGATAGTCGATAGCTTTTTATTCACAATATTCCCGAAACTTTATGATTATTTTATTCCTCATCGTGAATACGTTCAGTTATCTTTGATATCTTATGCAGATAGAAAAAAGTTTTTACACCATATTTTTTAAGTATATACTTTTGAAGATATAGCCTTATTTGAAGCTTGAAGTGGCGAAAAAATTAATATATGTTGAACACATACTTTTAATTTTAAAAAATACCTCATAGATAGATTCATTTCCATTTACACAACGTTTTCTATCACGTCAAAATATACAGAAAAGTATTACCTCGCAAGAAAACATGTCGTCAACATACATACAGATTAAAGTATACAAATATATCAAACACTCGTTATTGGAATATTTCGAAATAATTAAGTGAGGATTGAGTTCAAAAGGAATTGGGAAAACTGTAACATGCTGAAAAATATACGATGACTGGATAATACAAAACTATACTGGAATATATATGATCACGAATTCAAGTATCCATTTACAGTTCTTTTCGAAAAAGTTCTTAATTTTCATCGTTGTATCATTCAACTCATTATGAAGTTACAAATTCAAGTAATTTGATTTTTATTTCTTCAATTAGAGTTCGGTTCAACGAAACATCACCTGTGTTTTCCGAAACGTCATAAAATCGAACCTTTTGAGAAACGATATCACAATACGCGGAGAGAAATGCGCAAAAAGAAATCTTTATAATATGTATATATACAAAACTAGGGATATTGGTGTAAGCAGCAATGGAAAAGTACACTCTTTAAGGTTTATCCAAGCTTTCGGAAATGTTTATTTCCATGATCAGGGAGAAACTTTGTTGAGGTTGGTTTCAATGATGTTAAACATATTCATCTAACATAGTGATACAAAAGAAGAACAAGAAACGTAGATCAAGGAATAAAACGAAGTTCAAAGTTACCACCACAGGTTAGGAATCATTCCTAACCTGTCAGTTTCACTTGTCACACCACATATAGTACACATTTATTTTTATATAATTTCAGGAAACGCTAATGTAGTTATAGTAACTTTGAACTTCGTTTTATTCCTTGACTTACGTTTTTTTTCTCCTTTTGTATCACTATGTTAGATAAATATGTTTGACATCATTGACCAACCTCAACAAAGTTTCTCCCTGATGATGTAAATAAACATTTACGAGAGCTTGGATAAACCTCAAAGATTTAACGTTTCAATTGCTGCTTATCCCAATATCCCTAGTTTTGTACCTAACGAGTCAGCAAATACTTTCCACACACATATATATATATATATATATATATATATATATATATATATATATATATATATATATATATATATATATATATATATATATATATATATATATATATGTATATATATATATATATATGTATATAAAAGAGAGTAATAGTGAGGGGCTGTTAAAAACAAAGTAGAAGGAATTTAATGGACATAGCCCTCAGAGAGAAGTGTTAACCGTAGACACGTGTTTCGGGCTCTCGGCCCTCATCAGTACGGTGGAAGTGCAAGATGAACAACACTTGGTAGAAAACGACAAACCAACGGAGTCAACAAACAGACGCCAACCGCTCATTTGTGGTTTCGGTCAGCAGACCCTGAATTCCAGGGCAACAACTAACGTCACCACGGAGGCAGCTATAGCTACCTGCGTACCTCCGTTGGTGACGTTGGTTGTTGCCCTGGAATTCAGGGTCTGCTGACCGAAACCACAAAATGAGCGGTTGCCGTCTGTTTGTTGACTCCGTTGATTTGTCGTTTTCTACCAAGTGTTGTTCATCTTTGCACTTCTCCACCGTACTGATGAGGGCCGAGAGCCCGAAACACGTGTCTACGGTTAACACTTCTCTCTGAGGCCTATGTCCATTAAATTCCTTCTACTTTGTTTTTAACAGTCCCCTCACTTTACTCTCTTTCATATTTATATTCCTGGACTCGGATGTCCCGCAGGTAGCTATAGCTGCCTCCGTGGTGACGTTGGTTGTTGCCCTGGAATTCAGGGTCTGCTGACCGAAACCACAAATGAGCGGTTGGCGTCTGTTTGTTGACTCCGTTGATTTGTCGTTTTCTATCAAGTGTTGTTCATCTTTGCACTTGTCCACCGTACTGATGAGGGCCGAGAGCCCGAAACACGTGTCTACGGTTAACACTTCTCTCTGAGGCCTATGTCTATTAAATTCCTTCTACTTTGTTTTTAACAGTCCCCTCACTCTCTTTCATATTTATATTCCTGGACTCGGATGTCACGCAGGTAGCTATAGCTGCCTCCGTGGTGACGTTGGTTGTTGCCCTGGAATTCAGGGTCTGCTGACCGAAACCACAAATGAGCGGTTGGCGTCTGTTTGTTGACTCCGTTGATTTGTCGTTTTCTACCAAGTGTTGTTCATCTTTGCACTTCTCCACCGTACTGATGAGGGCCGAAAGCCCGAAACACGTGTCTACGGTTAACACTCCTCTCTGAGGGCTATGTCCATTAAATTCCTTCTAATATATATATATATATATATATATATATATATATATATATATATATATATATATATAGAAAAGGAAGTCTCTTGACTGGACTAGCCAAATGTCAATGTTTGAAATAAATATTAAAAGGATATTGGGGTTGCAGTCATGAAAAAACGGCATTAAAAAATAGCTGGTGCTCTTCATTATAGATAAAATATTGCACAATGTATAACATATTACAGCACATTCAGTTTGTTCAAAATGATTCAAATATACAAATCAGGTAAAAATATGAATATCGCATAAAAACAGATTTTTTCCAAAAATATTATTGGTATCGATTTAGCCATTATCACCGATTTTATTCTGTTGGAAATCATAGAACAGATCAAAACGTCACGGAATATTATATTTTCGGATGTTCGGTACGGTTATCAAATTCAAATTTCCTGGATATTTCCAGGAATATTGCATATAACGGCAAAACTCCTGAAAACCATAAAATTTTCCATAATTCAGACAATTTCCTCGACATTACACTGCTCGCTTCATTCCTTACGTAACCTGGAAACAACCGAACAATCAATCTGAAGGTGCGTACAGTACAAAAAAACTTCCACGAACACAAACTCAGACGATCACCAGAACAAAAATAGTTAAATTCGAGTGTGTTCCAATAGCTATTCGAAATGAAGAAATAAAACTCATTACAAAATTAACTGCAAGCCATTTTGTTTTTTCTATAACAATTTGTATTATGCATTGTCACCGGAATTATATTTCAGGTTAATCGGACAACTAGAAGGGGGTCAAATATCAGTTGCAATATTTGTCCCAATCATAGTAACTAACAAACTAACAAATGAAGTTAAAAATAAATGATAGTTTAAAAAAACAAAAAAACACGCTTTTATAGAAAACCAGAATAAAAATAGAAAATAAGAAAAAAATTTATTTTATTTAAAAAAAAAGCATGGGGTGCATGGTATCAATAATTATATAGTACATTACACACCTAGGGCAGTAAAGTAAGACATGTCTCAGATCACAGGTAATTGATACCATGCACCCCACGCTTTTTTTTAAATAAAATACATTTTTTTCTTATTTTATATTTTTTAGTCTGGTGTGTTTTTGAGCGTGTTTTTGAGTTTTTTTAAACTATTATTCATTTCCTACTTTTTAGTTTGGTTTATTTATAAAAGCGTGTTTTTTATTTTATTTTTCAACTATCATTATTATTATTTCAAACTGAAATACATTCTTTTCTTATTAACAATATTATTAATTTATATTTATTAAATTTTGTTACATTATTCTTCATTCAGGTTTATTAAAATTTATTTTCTATTTTTTAGTTTTTTTTTAAGCGTGTTCTTTAGTTTTTTCAAATCATTATTTATTTAGTTTGGTTTTCTATAGAAGCATGTTTTTTAGTTTTTTTAAACTATTATTTATTTTCTACTTTTTAGTTTGGTTTATTTATAGAAGCGTGTTTTTTTAGTTATTTTAAAACTATTATTCTTATTATTTTTTTGCTATTAATAAATGGAATTATGTTATCAAATCAGTGTATTGTCATCGGTCCTCGATAAATCTACAAAGTTTGAATGAAATCTGACCGTTCAAAGTGGGTCAAAATCGCGCCCAAACGAGTCGGTTTTGTTTTCTATTAAAGCGTGTTTTTCAGTTTTTCAAACCATTATTATCATTATTTATCTTTTTAACTATTATTCTCCAATTTTGAATTGAATCGGACCATAATCACAAAAATCGTCCGCCATTTTGAAGCCGCCATCTTGAAACCTTCAATTATGACAGAATAATCATAATCTCCGACCCCAAAAACCACCACATACCAATTATGAATAGAATTGGACCATAATCACAAAACTCGTCCGCCATTTTGGAGCCGCCATCTGGAATTTTTCAATTTTCACTAAAGAATCATAATATTGGACCACAATCACCCCCACATACCAATTTTGAATAGAATCGGACCATAATCTCAAAACTCGTCTTCCATTTTGGAGCCGCCATCTTGCATTTTTCAGTTTTGACAAAAGAATCATAATCTTGGACCCCAATAACCCTCAGATACCAATTTTGAAGCGAATCGAACCATAATCACAAAACTCATCCGCCATATTGAAGCCGCCATTTTCTTTTTTTTTTAAACAAAAATTTTTTGATGCATTGTCACCGGAATTATGTACACCTGCCAAATTTCGAATCATTCGTACGTCTAGAAGTGGGTCAAAATCGCGCCCGAAGGAGTCGGTTACAAACAAACATACGGTTACAAACATACAAGTGAAGCTAATATAAAGCGTGTAATGAAAAAAACTCGTAATAAAAGGTGTAAAAGTTCGTAATAAAAATAACAAGCAAACGACGCTGGTTGGTAACGCAAAAATACCACAGTAGAAATGTTTACAGTGGCACAAATTTATTAATACATTTTGATTTTGGAACATCAGGACAATTTTAAAATTTTATGAGGATATCAAAAATACATTCTGAAAAACTGTTGCTGATGTTGGATCCTATAATTTCTAAAAATAATACCTTGTGTGTACTGACTCCGACTCAAGAAAAACGTTTGTATTTTGGAAGGATAATTTTTTCAATTTAAAAGTTTAAAATGATAAGTTATTCTGTTTTTATTTATCTACAGTCCCTGAAAATTATTCTTACAGTGATATTGTAGAAGTAGAGGAAGAAAAGTTTGGCATGAGGCTTTCTCTCTCAAGTCGAATGATTGTTCTCAATATGTACAGTCAATGATGTTGTTTCGTCTATATACTGAATAACTTAAAATATAAGAATAAAAACCTATTAATTTCATTCGTCAAATACTCTCAAATACAGGTTTACCTTGTTTAAGAATAATAATACCATCAGGAAGGCCTTTCACTGTGAGATTTCGTTTCAGAAAACTCAACAATCGTCAGTCTCTTTTAGAATCGGCTCGAATTATTAGGTAAAGAACAAATTTTTACAGATAAATAATTAGTGTCATCAAAACCAGAAGTTAAATCTTTATTTAGATGCAACTTGGTATGATATAGATTTCGAGTCATGTCACTACTTACTTCTACTTTTCGTGTCCGCGTCACCATGATGTAGGCGGCTTTCCTCAGATTGATTGAATCATTGTGTTTAAGATGGTTTCTTGAAGACAAATACAGAAGGGAGATGATTCTACCATGATAGATTCCAGTTCACAGTAATGATAGTTCAATCCATTACAATTCCATTGTATGATATTTTCCTTTGGGGCCATTATGAAAGTTAGATTGAGAGCACTGGTAGAGAACGGGAAAAGAAAAAATATGTAGCCATTCCTCACTTGATGGTTGATCCTCCTTGTCTACGGAGAACACCTCTTCTTGACTAGACCGAGTGGGGTTTATTGTATCGTCATTTGGTTGTTTGTTAACAGAAGGCTTCCTGGATTTCCCCTTTGGCCAACCTTTCTCAATCTTCTTGCGATTACCTATGCTTGCGTTTGACTTTGCAGAAAATTGACTGTCATCTAACGGTTTGTTCGTCTTTTGAATTCGCGTTTCTTCTCCTCTTTTCTGATAGAGAGGTATCTGACATGCAGGGGCGTGCTGGGGCGATTTTAGAGCCCAAGAAATAATTCCCTTACAGGCCCCCCCATGTCTTGAAATTTTTGTCATTAATTTAAATTAATTATTCGATTTATTGTAAGAGTTGAATTGAATCTTCTTAGATACTGATACACAATAATCAACATTGGTTATTATTAAAAAATGAAGAAAATAGAGTTTTCTTATATCTTAAGAAATGTAATAACGTAAGAAATGATTATTTAACAAAAATACAAACAAAAACAAAACAAAATAATGTTTTAACAAATGAACAAGTATTTAGATACAAATACAAAACACAAATACTAAAAATCGAAAATACGGGAACTATTACAACTACTGTAATAGACTTTTGAACGCTTTACTGTTCTGGCACAATTTGTCAATAATAACCTCGGAAGTAATATCAATCATTATATCAGATTTGCAAGCTATAAGAACAGAGGCTTCCAAAGTTTTATCAACTAAGTTCAGTAGTGAAGTAGTGCATATTTAAACAATTGCACATTTCATAGAAGGACTTGACATATCTCAGAAAATTTTGCACTGGTCATGGAAGAACTTCTTCTGATACAATTTTAGCATTTCGGAGGTAATTTACAGTTTATTGCTTAAAAAAGTTATTAAACTCGTCAACCTTTATTTTATCAACACTTTTTCAAGTTTGCTTTTTCTGACAGTTCCTTGACATGCTTATCCAAGATGACATCGTATTTGGCTACTAAAAGAACAATTTCCAAGAAGTTCCTATAATTTTCAGTGACATTGTCTAAACTATGAGACGATTCGTTTCTATGACCACGAAACGATAACATTTGCTTGCATCATTTTAATTATTTCAATTACTCTGACCAGTGCCGCTCTTTGGTCCATAACTTCCTGTGACTAAGGTTTTATCTTTCAGTCGCAGATGATTCCACATCTGATTTTATGAACATCCTGTTCATATTTTCGAACAAATCAATGGTATATAATAACTGAAGTTTATCTTCCATTCGATGAAATCAAAAAAATATCAAGAAAGCACATTATTTTCCTTCTAGTGTTATTCTATTCTACTGGGTGATATCCACTGAATTTCAGAAATTATTCCAATAGAGTTGTCTCTGTATTATATCAGGTTCTTATATAATTTTGTTTCGATGCACTTCTGATGATTTTGATGATTCAATAATCAACTTTCACTGAACGGATAAGGTATATTATATATGCAAATTTTGTTTCTTTCATACATCTTATCTTGTTTTTGTCTGTATTGCACGAAATGCATTTATTGATAGTGTCTAGAAAGAATGTTTGGGGGTACTGACTTTCCAAACTTGAAACTTGAGGAGAAATAATCTAGGAAGGACAGGAGGATAGGGAAATCTGTTTGGCATGTACGTAACATCATTCAGCATACTATATTTATGGAGGGAAAACATGCATTTAGGGTGAAAAAATTGTAATCCAACACAGTATTCATTTTATTTGACACCGAATATAGTTTTTTCTGACCGACTCAGTCCTCAGTGAGACTGAGAACAATTGAGCTCTGTAACAAATGGTGCGCAAAAGTTATATTGAACGATGGAATATAGTAACTGAAGTTTATCTTCCATCCCGAGAATGATTCTATATTCGAAATTATGAAAAAATAGCAGTAAGCAGATTCATTTTCTTCTAGTATAATTCCATTCTACTGGGTTATCGCCACTGAATTTGAGAAATAATTACAATAGCCCTACCCTGTTATATATCGGGTTCTTATATAATTTTGTTTTAGTGCACTTTAGTGCACTGATGAGTTTGATGATTCAATAATCAACTTTCACTGAACCGATGAGGTATATTAGGATGCAAATTTTGGTTTTTTCATACATGTTATCTTGTTTTTGTCTGTATTGCAAGAAATGCATATATAGATATGGACGTTTGTACAGTAAGAATAATTATAATAGGTTTTATCAATCAACCTTGGAGCATGATTGGTGCAGTGTACCAAACTTTGAAATGTTTTATAATGAGTTGATACAAATATTCAACAAATCATTTCATTTACAAAGGATCAAGGTGAAAACAATAAAGCCATGGTTAACCAAAGGAATCAGGGTTGCAGCAACAAATATGCGATCCCTTCATTACATAAGAAAGAATACGACTACCCTGAATTCTACAAACACTATAATCAATATAGGAAAATATATAGATGCTGCGAAAAAATTTTATTTTCATAAACGTACCATAGAGGCCGATAATAAAATGGAAGAAGGTTGGAATATTGTCAATGAATTGAAAGGAAAACAAACAAAAGGACAAAAATAAAAAACACCAATTTGTCCTAATGTATTAGACAACTATTATTGTAGTATTACTTCCATAGCGATAATTTCAGAAGGAAACAATGATCCTCATGAATACTTAAAACATGTTCAATTTGAAAATACTCTACAACTGGAACCACCTGATATCCCAGAACTGAATGAAATTATTAGTGATATCAAGAATTAAAAAACATCTGGATTTGATGATGTCCCTGAACATTTTCGAAATCTTTCTAACTGTGTGCTAAGTATCCTTGTGAAGCTAATAAATGATTAATTAGAAAATGAAGGTTGTTATAATGATTTCCATTCATAAAGCAAGCTATTATTTGTGATTTTGCGAAAGCTATATAGATCATAAAATTGGATCCATTGCTATGGTTTCAGTAACATGAGTGTCAATTGGATTGAGTCATATCTAACGCACAGAACACAGTTTGTAAAACTATCAACCGACTCAAAAACTGGAAAAATGGGAGTTCCTCAAGGTTCCATTTTAGGACCGATTTTATTTCTTCTTTTCATCAATGATATCACTCAGTTGAACATAAGTGCCAAAATTATACTTTTTGCAAATGATATTACGCTATTCTGGAAAGGAGAGGATCTTGTAGAGTTACACAGTAGATTATCAAATGAAAGGCGGAAAGTTAAAGTTTGGTGTGATTCAAACCTCTTCTTCTTAAATTTTAAGAAAGCCACTGTACGATATACCAGTGATAATAACATTGATACAAAACTGACAACAACATTTTTGGGGCTGCACATTGACAATAAACTAAAATTTGAGGAACATATATTCCATCTGAATAAGAAACTGACAACTGGGTGTTATGTCATCAGGACAGTTTCGAAAGAATTAGGTACACTTTTTGCAAGAACAGTCCATTTTGCTTTCATTGATGTACACATAAGGTATGGAATTAGTTTCTGGGGAGTTTGACCAAACAAATGCTGAAAAGTGTATTTGTTTTCCAAAAAAGTGCTATGTGGTATATGTGCGGAGTGAAAATGAGAGACTCTTGCAGACCCCTTTTTATTACGCTTCGCATTCTCCACTTTCTATTCCTGAAACAGTCAGTTTGGTTAAAAAAAAAATCTCGTTTTTGGATACTACAGCAGAATCAAACTATAACACTCGACAGACTAACACAATAAGACTTCCCATACCAACTACTAACCTTGTTAAAGATTCATTGATATACCACGGAATCAAGATGTATAACAAACTCCCTACAAACCTTAAGAACGTGCCTTCAATGAGCAAATTCAGGAAAATATTAAAGGAACTTTTGATTGATAAATCCTATGATGATTCGGAAGAATTTTTCAATGATATTTTAACCTGTTTTTGTTTTTGTATATTGTTTTTTTGATTTGAAAGATTATTTCGAAACTCTTGGTACACCTATAATTGCTAAGGCAACAAAAAGATTTCTATGATAAAATTTATTAATTTTTTTAATGTATTACTTTTGCATTTTATATATTTATAGGAGATTCTTAGTCTGACTCCTGATACTTTTCATATTTTTGTGGCTTAAGCTTTATTTCAATATCATGTGGACTAAATTATTTTTAAGGAAAATGTTTGTCAATGAGATTTTTTCCTCGGGCAATAAATGCATGTCTCTCTCTCTCTCTTTCTCTCTCTATTGAGTGACTAGAAATAATATTTGCGAGTAATGACTTTCCACACCTGAAACTTGAGGAGAAATGATTTAGGAAGGACAGGAGGATAGGAAAATCAGTTTGACACGTCAGTAACAGCATTCAGCATATTTTATTTATGAAACATGCATTTGGAGTGGAAAAATTGTAATTGAACACAATATTTATTTTATTTAACATCGATTGTAGTTTTTTCTGACTGACTCAGTCCTCAGAGAGACTGAGAACAAATGAGCTCTGTATCAAAAGGTGCGCAAAAGTTATATTGAACGATGAAATATAGTAACTGAAGTTTATCTTCCATTCCGAGGATGATTCCACATATGATTTTATGAAGAAATGTCGTTAGCAGATTCGTTTTCTCCTCGTTTGATTTTATTCTACTGGATGAAGGCGACTTAATTTCAGAAAGTATTCTAATAGACCCGACCCTGTGATCTGTCGGTTTCTTATATAATCTTGTTTTGGTGCACTTTTGATGATCTCGATGACACAATAATCAACTTTCACTGAACTTTTAAGGTATATTATGTATGCAATTTTTTTGCAATTTGTCTGTTTTTCTGTATCTGATATATTCGTTTTTTCAGGCATACGTGTTTCCTCTATCAGAGCTCTTACCATGTTTGTCGACAATTACATCCCAACCGCGGTATGTCATCAACTGAAATGAAACCCTGGGGGTCTCGAATTCGATACGTCGCATGCGACAGTGGTTAAAAGTCTAACAAATATTTATATGTTGTATTGTCAAAAGTCGCTTTCGTTAGTTTCTTGTAATTCTCAGTAGAGATATATTCGAATGGTCTGTTCTACATGTTCATATCGCATACTATTGATAGTTCTTTGAAGTTAAGTACATCGTTTGTTGAATGTAATATATTGTACTATTATGATGACACATTATGAAAAATGTTTCTAACTACAGAAAATTTGTAAAATGCTGAAAAAGTATATAAACGGCGACAAAGGGACACATTTTCGACACCAAAGAAAAAAAATTGTTTTACTAAAGATCTCGCATCACAGCTGATCAATTTCATATAAACGAGTGCTGTTTTTTACTGCTAACTACAGTATTGTTTTTTGTCTTTTTGTGTGTTCATTCTGGTTGGTTTCTCATCTGATTTACTTTTCATTAGACTTCCGTCAATATCCATTTTTTATTTTACACATACAGTGCTTCTCAAAAGTCCCCTCCCCCCCCTCTTATTTTTGGAACGATTATACATAAACAAGTGAAATTTGGAAACTGAATATTGAAGGTTGTGAACTTCCCTACTAGTGATGATAGATGACAAAATCGTCAAAGATGACGTCAGGCCATTGTGACCAATAATTTTAAATGGAACCCTACGGCAAGCGACACCTCTTTTAAGAGGTATCGAAAAAACCTATTTATTGATACTAATTTTGTTTGTGTTTATGGCAGTTTTGGCAACTCGCTTTTGAAAAACGCAAAGCTGTGAAGAATCAAGTCAGTTAATACTAAAATTCCAAATTCAAGCTCCGCCTCTGGATAGTTGTCAAATAAGCTGACGTTTTTGTTAGTCTCCCTAATTCGACGTTTTTGTAATTGTCCAAGTTTTTGTACATTTAATAATTTGTGTATTGTTGATCGAACGTTTAACTGTTTTAGCAGCTTTTGGTACTTTTAATATTTTGTACATTTTAATAATTTGTTAAATTGTTGTGAGCTGAACGTTTTAGTGCTTCAAGAAGCGAAATGGTACGTGCTTTAGGTGATAAAGTAGAAGCGATCCTAATTCTTGGTGAAACTGGACAAAATATCCATGCAGCAGAAAGCATTTTTAATAAGAGGTTTCCCGATCGCCCCGTTTCGAGGACTTATTTGAGGGAGCTTCTTCGTAAGTTTGAAACAACGGGTGGTATTAATGATGCGAAACGATCTGGCAGACCACAAATTTCTGATGAGAAAAAAATTGATATACTGGCAGAAGTAATAGTTAATACTACTTCTTCAATAACTCACGTTGCATCTACCTGTGAAGTCAGTCGAAGTACAGTACACAGGGTGTTGGAAAAAAACAAATTTCATCCATACAAATTAAAAATGGTTCATCAACTCTCAGACAACGACCCAGACCGAAGACTAGAATTTTGTGAAAATATGGAAACTAAAATCAACCAACAGCCAGACTATGTCAAAACAATTTGTTTCAGTGACGAAAGTACTTTCTATCTAAATGGAAATGTAAATACACAGAATGTGAGGTATTGGAGTGATGCAAATCCTCACCTGTTTCGTGAAACACATACCCAATTTCCCCAGAAGGTGAATGTTTGGGCAGGTGTCCTGGGAAACCACATCGTTGGGGCTCTTTTCTTGAATACTAATTTAACTGGTGAGGTTTATCTGGAGCTGTTGCAAAACGCAATAGAACCGTTAATCCTTGAAATTTCGGGAGATAATCTAGATAAATTCGGCAATTTGGAAATAGCATTCCAACAGGAAGGTGCTCCTCCACACTATTACGGTGCAGTAAGACGGTATTTGGATGAGGAGTATCATGGTAGATGGATTGGACGACGAGGTTCAACGGAATGGCCAGCTCGATCACCGGACCTCACACCTTTGGAGTTTTTCTGTGGGGGTACCTTAAATCGAAGGTTTACGCCACTGAAAATGACAATATTGACGTTTTAAAACAACGTATTGTTGCAGAATGTGAGGCTGTTTCCGCAGACACATTTGCAAAAGTACGAGAAGAGTTTAAAAATAGGATATTTCACTGTCAGGAAGTGAATTGAGGTCACTTCGACCAATTTCTTTAAGAAGATACTGATTCTTGAATCTGTAAATAATATCATACTGCATGGAATTTAAATTTTAATGTTTACTAATGAGCCATTAAAACTGCTATAAACACAAACAAAATTAGTATCATGGAATAGGTTTTTTCGATACCTTTGAAAAGAGGTGTCGCTTGCCGTAGGGTTCCATTTAAAATTATTGGTCACAATCGCCTTGTGACGTCATCTTTGACGATTTCGTCATATATCATCACTAGTAGGGAAGTTCACGACCTTTAATATTCAGTTTCCAAATTTCACTTGTTTATGTATAATCATTCCAAAAATAAGAGGGGGGGGAGGGGACTTTTGAGAAGCACTGTATATTGACGTACAGGTAACTTAAATCACAAAAACTTTAAAGGCGCAAATATAATTCATATTGAAATTGCAATGTTGGCACTATGTCTGATACACACAACTTATAGGGCGACTTTGAAGTCTATAGTTTTTTGATTACGCGAAATTTCAAAAGTTGTGCGACACTTTTCTGCGACTTTCATCGAACACGACGATTATCGTTCGAGAATTAAGAATGGACCACCTGTTGCTCTTCAAATTGTCCTATTATGATAGCATTTATGGCTTCTCACATTTACAAACATGTGGAATTTTCACATTCGATTTTCCTACAGTATTTGGAAATTTGAGCATATCAGGCTATAGGGGCACTTAGCGGTCAATAGCTTAACATATCCCAACAAACATTTTAAGTAAAATTTACGTCATTTCGACCTTCAAATAGGTCAGGTCAGACCTTCAAATTGGCGAAAGTAATTCCTACGTTATAATTACCTTAAATTCACCAATATGGGGAAGAAAATAGAAGTAATTCAGAAGTCGAAAATTGGGCAATCAAGACATTTTGCCTAAAATGTCGAAGACATAAATGGGTGAAATTGCCTTCAGAATAGTCGACTGTTGGTGAAAATTTAGTCATTTTAGGTTATAAACACTTTATTTAAACAAACAGTAGAAGGTTATAGAAGATAACAAAATGTTTACTGCTCATTGTGTATCTAAGCCTACATGTTTATTCGTAACAGCTTTGAAGAAGAACATGGGGTATAAAAAAAAAACTGTCAAGAAACGTACAGCAGAGAATGATGTATACAAGTGATGGTTTCGCATTCACATCTAATTCGGATTTTATTTGCGATACAAACTTTTCGGTGATAATGTTGAATTTTACTTAAGTAAAACAAGTGGGCAACCTTCACGGACGGAATTTTCAAATAAGGTCGAACATGATTCATTTATCTGTAACACAGAGCCGAAACATCAATTTCCTGACCCTAACTTAAAAACTAAATAAATTGGTTTTCGAGAGAACCCTCTCGGAAAAAGCCAACATGGCAAAGC